>JARDUL010287828.1:0-23105 GCA_030265205.1 Dirona pellucida | reverse complement strand
ATATATATATATATATACATACATACATACATACATACATACATACATACATACATACATACATACATACATACATAGATTGATGCTAACAAACTTTGTATTATTTTTTATTTGATTTAAGGCCAACATTTTGTACATTATAAAAACAAGTCAAGGACCAAAAAAAAGTATTTAAAATAAAATGTTTATGTAATTGTGAGACTAACCTAAGGCTGATCATTTATATTCTATGGGGGAGGCAAATATAATATTGAGATATATTTTGGTCCTTTTTAAATGGTTAGAAAAACAATTTGAACCACAATTAATCTTTGTTACTCCAGATTTATGTGGACATGTGAATGAACTAAGTAGTAAAAAGAAAATTAGGCCCACAAAAAAATGATTTGTGTGTGCTAAATTAGAGTTGGAAGTCATTAAAAATAGCTGTCAACAAATAGTAATGTATAGAGAAATATTTAACTTCCGGTAAGCGTCTCCTACATTGTAAAGCAGGATACTGTTGGTCTTCAAGCATCGTCTAAGAGCCTGGAATCTGGAACCGCCCATTATCTAGGATCTTTATATTATATCAATGTATGTGAAATTACCTCAGCATGCCATAATTGATCACGATGTGCAATATGTGGTGTGAACTTTGGGTTCTTATCTTTCTGAAATGAAAAGGCATTTAACTCTGTCGGGAAATAACCAAAAAAATGTTTCTTTTCTTTATTTTCATACATGACCAGATGCAGGATAAACAAAGCTTGCAGTCTGCCATAGTCCTGAGATTGCAGGATGAAGATCTTGATGTGGTTGATGCTGTTTTGCAGGATCCAAAGGTATACTCCTAACTTAGCCATGAACAATATTTTCATGTCAAACTAAAGATTTTTAGTCTCATCCATCATTGCGAGAAAAATGAATTTAAGTGTGAAAGCTAATGAGCTGGAGGATGCTTAGAAGTGACAGTGTTATTGCTTTTGCATCACATACTTAGTATGTACCCAAGATGTACAGGCTTGCTAAACAATTATGTTTCTGAATCATTTTGAAACTGATAAGTTATGAGCAAAAACATTTTTTTTCACAGTCAATGTTGCATTAAATAAAGATAATTTATGAACATGACAAAAATCACAAACTCAAACACATACTCAACTCACATACCAGCAGCTTATTATATTCGCCTAAGCCGATCAGAAATATATTCTCAGTGTCTGCGATGGAACACAAATCACGAGACCACTGCATCCCTAAATTGTAGGAGGTAAAGAATGTAAATTGTGATGAATGTTGAATAACGTTTTGTTGGTTTGCTTGGATTTTTTTCATTTCAGAGTCTGTGGGAGTTATTTGAAGACAAACAACTATTGTACTCCACAATGGTGAAGAAATTGGAAGCTCTGGAAGAGTCCAAGGGGAAGTGAGTGTACTTTGTATTTTTAAAATATTTTTTATAAGCCTCAGCAGGAAACGGGTTATCCCCTAAAGCATTAACATTGAATCATCATTTATTTTTTGTGTTGCTTTTGTTTGTTTAATTTTATCTCATAAGTGTTTGAAAGAAAAATTAAATGTAGATTGCTTGCCATTGAGTTGTGTAAGTGTTAACATTGTAAGAAATATGTGATCATAAATTAGAGAAAACAAAATGTCATTAGCCAAAGAGAGAAAAATGGAACAGCACGAAAACACTGACATCATCAAATTCATAGGCTGTTGTATGATGACCAAAAAAGCCACATTTTGAATATAATCAATGCAGAAATCAGTCTCGGGCTTTTTGAGTGCTGTCCCCTGGCACCCATGTATATGCTGTCTTTACCATTTTACCACTGGATTGAGGAGGCAATATTGAGGGAAAATGATATCCCTTGGGCAAATATTTAATTCAACTCATAAAGTATGTACTTGTTACATGAAGGGAATCTATTTTTGTTTTAGTCCTATTTGTAAACAACACACAAGTGAATTTTCAACCTTTTGATTGAAAATAAATTAATATTTGCATTTTTATAATCTCCAGATCATCAGAGCTAAGAAACAAAGTGTTGCAAGCCATTTGTTGCATGCCAAAGACAGAGGCTATCGATGTGGTAGAGATTACCGGTTTGATAATTTCATACCTAGTGCCCTTTTACTCAGAAGACATGGCACTTTTGCAAAATCTAAAATCAAGATGCGCTGCATTCAGCCCACTGCTTCAACATTTAGAAAGAGGTATGTTTAGTAAATTTTCACGGCAATAATGTGTGAGTAATTTTATTTCTATTCACTGCTTTCACTTTGGGGTTGTAGCGGCATGCCTTGTATGGCTAGATAAAGAAAATGCGAAAAGAAATTTCAACATTTTAAACAGTTTGAAAAATCTTTACACAATTTGTCAATTATCTTGTGCTCAATGCTTATGTCAATCACAATATACTCTGCAGAGTGATGATGTATTCATTTGACAAGGGCAGACTTGGGCACACAAGCAAAGGGGTCAAAATAGACAGTGGAGGAAATGCATTCATGGTATATAATTAGGACAGGGAAAGATTGAGAATAATGAAAGGTTGTTTTTTGTATGTGTGTATTCTCAGACTGGCTAAAAGAAGTCAACACCCTGCAAAAGAAGCTAAAGAAAGATGAAGTGTTTTCTTGTCTGACAGTCAAACTAACTGAACACATGGCGGCCTATTTAATCAAGCAGGATTCTGTACAGGAGGTGAGACAAGATTTTTTATATAGTATACGTCCTTAGATATGTATTCTTTTAAACTGTTATGTAGCCATGAGATAAAACTTCCTTTGTAAATGGAAGATAAGTTCTTAGCATGTTTATCAACATATCTGACTGTTTTCCCTTCAGTGCCTAGTTATGAAAATATAAGGAGACCTGCTAAAGTCAATGGTGTGTAAGTAGAGATTGACAAAAGCTATTTTTCAGCAGAAGGCCTTCATCAAGTGACGAAAAGGGACAATTGCATTAAGGTCATTAAAACAATTACACAAGGGCAAAGGTACAACCATGAAAGAGAGTGGGCCAACGAGAAGGATAAGGTTAATAAGAAATTATGACAGATGAATAGACAAGAGGCAAAAATAGATGAAAACGGGAAAGAAAAAAACAAAAAACAAAAAACTAGCACAAGAAAACTTAAGCTTTTTTCATATTTTCACAATAAATTCTGCATCAGTACCAAACCTATGAGGGATCCCAAACTTTTTACCTACGTGGCATTAGCAACGCCTATGCCCCAGCACAAGCTCACCACTGTCGACACTGGCACAAGATCTGTGATTATTTTTTTATAAGATTAATCAATGTCAACTTTACAAATAATCTGTAGTGCTTTAGATCATATTTCTCAATGTTTTATTCTTTAGCTTTGTTGGTATCACGGTTGTCTTATACTTTTTCAAAAATTACCATTGGACAATATTTCCACAGATGAAGGCCCTGTATGAAAGTGTATCGAAAACTCCAAGACCTGGATGTGCAATGTTGGTGATGGTTTTGGTCAACGTGTCTCTCATTGGACGAGTTAAGGCATTGAAAGTGAAAACAGCTTTGCAAAGGCTTTTGGTGACGTCTATTAAAGACCTCATGATGTCCAAGGTACTTGCTATATTTCAACTTATTGTAAATAATATGAAAATAAGCAGAAGTGTCTTTTATTTGAAGAAAAAAGAATTACTTTCAAAATACCTAGTATGAATCTAGTATTAGGAAAGTTTTTACTTATTTGACATCTTGGAAGGACATAGATTCAACATAATTTGAACTGTCCCAAAGTTTTTGGAATTAATTTTTTTCAATTGTACTTGGAAAAAGTTCCAGAGGTTCAAATGATACCTTTTTTTATGAACTAACCTTTTACCTGGGTCAATATATTAATGTAACAACTTTATGATGAAACATGAGGCACATCAAGAACTATTTTTATAACTTTAATGAAATAGGACATTTTGTAAACTTGATATATCTCAATTTATGCAATTTGCTATTTTATTTTATTTATTTATTTACGTTTTTTATATTTTTTATATTTTTTTTACAGAATCTTATCACTTGCAAAGAAAGGAGCAAGCCAGAATTAATAACAGATGAAAAGGCTGTTTCTTCATGTTTGTCCCAGCTGAAGAAGACTTCTCAACTAGATGTTGATCTGATTGCCTTTTGTTTAGAAAACTTAGATCTAGGCAGTGTTCCACCCTCTCTCAAAGGTTGTTATAATGTTTGTGTAGTAATAGTCTATTCAGTGTTAGATGACTAAAATTGCCTCAAGTATTAATAGAATTGAGTTTGCACCTTAGTGATGAGAACTGATACTGCATTGTTTTTTTTCTTTCTTCATGGGTTTGGAGTTAAGATTCTATTGAAGACTGGTCCTATTTTTGTAATTGACTTGGTTTTTAAAAATGTATTATGCATATCATCAAATTGTGGTAAATTTTTAACATAACAGTGAAACGTCCCTAGCATAGTGGATAGCACTGTTGGATTTATGAGGTTCCGGGGTCCTTTCAAGATTTTCAAGGCTCTCTCCAATAAGCCATGCCTTTATATTATTACCATGAAAATAAAAGTGGATTTTGTTTTTTCTTCATTTCTTTTTACATGAACACTAGTTGGAAAAAAACCCCAAACACTTTCATATCTTCCAAATTTAGATCTTTGTTAAAACAAGGATAATACAGGTGTTTTGGTTTTTTAAATGTGTGGCTGGTCTCATTTAAGTTTTCGTCATAGGAACCTGCGAAAGATAAATATTAAACCACAACAGTGCTGAAAATGGTGTTACCATAAACTAAAAACTTTATGACTTTAAAACACTCCATAACTCCCTGATCCCTACATATTTTGTCTCATCATTTGAACCATGGTCATTTTAATTTGCTAATCTTAAAACAATTTCAGATGAAAAATTCTGGCAGTTGTCGGCGGAATCAAGTGTAGAATCTGACTGGTTATGGACGGCAATAACTATGTTCAATTTTCTTTTGGAATTGTCTTCACACAACAATGAGCAAGTCACTCCATTATGTCAGAAAGTCTTTTCCCAGCTTCTAAAGGTGAATATAACAAAATTTATTTTTTATATATCCAAACAGGAATTTCGATTTACAACAAGGGAGCGACATCTCATACAAGTAAACTGCTCAAGAAATTTTAACAAATGAAAATGTGATGTTCATTCAAAAACATGAATGACCCCTTAATTCTGCTTATCTTAGTCCAATAGATTTTATGTAATCTGAAGTCATTGAACGAAACATTACTTTCAGAGAGAGGAACAGCCTTTACAGAGAGGAACTGAAACAAAAAAAATTCTGGCGTGTTTGAAAAAATTTAATAGATTATGAAACCTATTAGTTCTCAAAAGAAATACTGAAAACTATGCAACGAGCACGGAGGTTCAACAGCAAATTAGCAATTTATGTCATATATAAGCTTCATGGAAATAGGAAGTAGATGTATTGATTGGAACAATTGAAATGTTAATTTTACATTGCTTTGAATTACAATAATGTGTGTTGGTGTTGTAATAAAATCGTTGGTATTTCGTGCTGTATATTCTTCTAGGCCTTAGGAGATGCCCATTCATTGATGAATATCTTGTGTACACTGTGGATAAGCAAAGTTGATGAACAGTTAACTGTGGCACATCAGGCCAGGAGTTTGCAGTTTGCGCAAGTCTATCTAAAATCCTTGCCAAAAGCTGAGAGGGCCAAACTCATAAGTGATGAAAACAATCCAGGTAAGCAGACCATGTCACAATATTATTTGATTTTTGTTTGGATGGAAATGATACAAGATGGTTGATGAAAATAGAAGCATACGGTTCATACATTGGCACTGTTTCAGTCTGAATAGAGTGAGAAAGTTGACACCTTTGTTTAATTACAGGTTCTATTTTGTGTTTAAATATTATTTTCATTCTGCATAATAACACTCCTTTTCTACCCCCAACCCGCTCCCCTTCCACCCTAATCATTTCAGTATTGCCTTGTCTATTGGTTCTCATGTCTGGGAAATCTGAGAGAGCGAGGCATGTATCCTTTAACCTCTTGGACACCTTGTGTTCCAAGTCTGCAGGCTCCACTGGCATTTTCAATTGGTTTGCTACAAACGTTATGAAGTATCGACAAGAAGTAGAAAATGATGTGGCCTTCTTGTCTCAGGTAAGCAGTGACAGTAAATAAGATTAGATATAAGCTACTCACTTATAATGCTTCATTCATTAACTTTTGAACTAGTAGACATATCACATCCTCAAATATTCCAAAAGGGGGATATCAGTGAAGTATGAAGAGATATATGCTATGCACTGATAGGATTGAAATTTTCTGTTATATGTAAGGCCTTTAATGCCTACCTAAACCTTTCAAATTGTACATTATTTTCACAGTATAGGCAGTGTTTATCTTTTGTCTCAATGTGCTAGAGATTCCATCACTTTCTTTGACATTGGACATCATTATATTGTTGATTATCATATCAATGTTTGATAATAATAGATTCATATTTTAAAAAGTTTTCTTCATACATTAGGTTTAGCATTTGAATTGCAATTTTACTTATTTAAGGTTCTCCAAAACATATTTGAAGAAGATTCAAGTACAGAGCCACCAGCATCCAAAAGAAGGAAGTCAGCTGGCAGTAAGCTGCAGTCTTTGTCATCCGCTGGTCTCCAGCATTTGATGAATGTCCTTGTAGATCCAGCCACCCCCTCTGTCATCAGACTAGGATTTCTCAATGCCTTTAGTAGATTGGACTCATCTGTGAGTATAGTGCTATTTGGAGTTTGTGCAAATATGTGCGGGTGTCGGTTTTTTTTTGGGGGGGGGGGGGGGGCATCTTTTGTATGCATATGAGTGAGTATATGATGATTTTTTCAATCAATCTTAACCCATCATATGTATGAGTTGGGTTAAGATTATTAAGATTGATTGAAAGAACGAAAAAAAAATTATTTGTAAAAAACATTTGAACCTTCTTAAACATTTCATGTACAAAATGTTTGTTTTAAGAGAACAAAAGAGTTTGTACTGATTGTAACTCTTTCGAAATATGGGAGGAATATTCTTCAGCTTTATTATTATAAAGGGGGAAAATATTGACTTGAATTAAGCCTTCACTTGCTAGGGGTGTTCGAGTAATAGTGACATGTCATGCTATACAGAAAGTTTTACTGTGTTTGTATGCTATTCTTCAAAAGAATTTGAAATGTACTTAGGTGATGTGAGTCAGTGTATATATAGAACAGAATCCTTTATATTTTATTTTTATTTTTCTACTCCATATCAGGAAAGTTTTATACCATTGATGGACTTCTTAAAAGTACTTTTAGTCAAGTCCTCCAGTGTGGTGAAACCTGATGAAAAGGCTGTCTTGAGATTGTCGATTAAATTCATACTGAAACACATCACACCCAATGTTGCCCAGTGTCTTTCTGTCAATTCAGACAGCTTAAAGGTCCTTCAACAGGCCTTGGATTCTACAGATATGGTCATGGCAACAGGAGAAAGTGTGCAGATGTTGGCTGCAGCACAGGTATTGAATTTATATTCCATGCTATTGTATTTTAATCAGCTTTCTTTATAAAATTGGATGTGTGTACTTTTTGTCTTGTACCATCTGCATTGATATTTTAATCCATGCAGTGCCATTTAGGTATAAAATCTAATAGGACATGATAGTGAAAGTAGATTTTCCCCCGGCGATAATTCAAGGAGTACCCAAAAAAATGATGGGATTCTCTATCCAACATTGATGAACATTATTAAAGGTAAATCCCTATTTTAGCGTTATTTGACCCAGTATTTCAGCACAGCTCACAACCTTTCTATATCACTGTTTTCACCCAATTTGTTCTCAGTTCCAGTCAAAATATGCATATTTTTCATTTATTTGGGTAAATTCAATGTGACATGATATGTAATCTTCTATTCAGTAAAGCATGTTTTCGTCAAAATACATAGCCTTCAAACAAAGGGTGATATCATTTTACTTTTTTTATGTGTGTTTTATGGGTTCATCATGTTTCAAATTTCTGGAATGATATAGCTTGACCCTGAAGAGATTGATGTATTTGATGCACTGTAATGTTTTGCCTTCACAATCTACAGCTGAGTCGACGAGTAATGAACTCACTACCTTCTGATTCTTGCCAAGCCGTCTTCTCCCAACTTCTGGACGTCATGACAACATCAACCAACACCGCAATGGTTCGGTCTTGTAGAAAAGTGATAAAACATGTAAGGGCTTACAGATATTCTATATTCTTTAAATTTAACAAGTATGAGGTTCACTTCAACATTTATGAAAGTTTTGTTTTCTTTTATCTATTCAAATGGTTTTGAAAATTGAGAAAGTAATGACAAGTTTGAATTGTAAAGAATATTTTCTCAAGTGTCCCATCTTTTCCTATCCAGATGAAGTTACATTCCAGTTTGATTGTGACTGAGATGACCAATGTACTTGGCAAGGATTTGGCTGCTACTGTAAGAGAGACAAAGAGACAAAAAGTGTGAGTGTAATTATGTCCACTGTTTTAAAAGCTACAACAGAAGATGATGTTAACAAATTATAAATTATATTACATTAAGATTAACAATTTAACATGACAGCAGTTTTATTATGCATGTAAGTCAAAGGTTTTGTCCTTGGGGTCTGATTTTCAAACATGTTTTACCTTTATTATTTGATTTATAACTGGGAATTTCCTATTAAAGGATTTGATGTTTGGTTCGATGAAATTCAATTATTACTAAGAATTTAATCTAAGAATGGTTAGGAGTTTGAAAATGAATTTTTTTTAAATCACAATTTGACTCATGCATTAATATTCAATTACAGGCAGGCAAATAACGTTGACCAGGAAACAGATATGTTGGAGTCAAAGTCATGGAAATCCATTATCACTCTGCTGGAAATCATTCAAAACAAGAAGAAAATCATTGATGCAGCTCAGCTGGTTCCTGTTGCATTTCAAGTTCTTGGGAGGTATGTTTTGATCGTGATTGAGGCCTTGGGTATGGAGATTTTTTTTTCTTTTTTCTTTTCATTCTCTCTCTTTTATTTTAAATTCAATCAATTGAATAATTAATAGATTAGATACCATTCTTTGCCAAACTCTTCATGGAGTTTATTTTACCTTCTGATGAGTTATAATTAGAAACAATTGTACAAAGTTTATCAAGTTTTTACATATTATTATTTCAGGGTGCTGGAGTTGGAAACAAAGTCTTCTGGGGAATATACCAAACAACTATTACTTGGGACAGTTTATAATATTTGTTCACTGAAACCTGGCGATGAGGAAAATACTGAAAATGTGGAAGGTGAGTTTCTTTATGTCTATTCAGATTATTTAATTTCTATACGTCATTTCTCATGTTAATCTTTAACAGTCATGCAGTTTCTTATGAATTTGCTTTTGATACATTTTTTCTGTCCATAATAATTGTGCTGCATGTTTTATTTGATTGGTTAACTAGAAAAAAATATGTACAAGCTGGCAAAATTATATCACAAAAATCTTTTTTTACAAGAAAGTACTGACCTATTACTATTTGATCGATTTTCTCCAACCCTATGTCCCATCATGACATCTTAGATCTTCTGTTGATGGAAAAAATTATGGAATCCCCAAAATATTTTTGAAGCCAATGGATGAAACATGTTGCTCAATTTCGTGGACTCACAATTTGGAATTCTTTGCTTTAGTTCAAAGACTATGAAATCTTCTTCAAATTCGAATCAAAGATTTGTCTTTTAACTCTCTGAATGTTTATTACCATTGCTCTTACACTATTTGTAGATTCTATTATGAAATTGTGTGTACTATTGATTTGAATTTTATTGTCTAGCACTTAGACAATGATGGGAAGGAGGGCCATATATGAATTCCACATATTATCATTGTATGCACGACCACACATCTATGCGCTGCCTAAAGAGAGCTGTGTTTTCATGTGAAGAGATGATTGCTTCCTGTCTTAGACTGGGGATGTGTATTACAAATAGAATTATATTTCTTTGAATAATTCATTAATGTTTGCTAATAATATTGTCTTATTTTTGCTTAGCTGCTGTGACTGGAGAACATCTGAATATGGAACTGATAGTACAGTGTATCCGTAGCTCAGACAATCCCCACACTCATCACCAAGCCCTCTTACTACTGAGTGCGGCTGCCAAGATTGCACCGGTATGTTTATAATTTATATCTATTGCAAATTAATTTATTCAATAAAGATAAATATGTGTTTATTACCGTCTGTATCCTCGTACAAGTACAGACTTAGCTGAGGGCTCCTTCGAGTCGAGTGAGGGAAAAAATGTGTTAAGATTTTTTCCCAAGAATTCAACATTGGCACTGCTATGATTTTAACCCAGGACCTTGCAATCTCGAGCCCTGACCTTTCAGACATCAACGACAATGTTTGTTCGTCTTTTTCCTATTAATCATCTCTTGCCTTAATCTAGCTCTCCATCTTTTCCAAGTTCCACCATATTAGTTTTCTTTGTGATCCTATCCCCAGAACCTTTTGTTACACAACATGATGTCAGTATTCACATTCATGGGAGCAAGCATCTTGAGACAAGACGATGAGTACAGTTTTCATGTCATTGAGAGAATTTTGGAGAATGTTATTCCGGCCATTAGAATGGTAAGTTGAAGAAGTGACAGCTAACTTAAAGGCGTTAGTAGGCTCTGTGCCATGCTGTCTATAAAATCTAGGCAGATTTTATAATGTATGGTCTAAAGTTGTGAAATTAGATACTAGCTAATTTTTTGCATCAAAATGAATATGTAAATTAACTTAAAAGTTGCCCATTGTCATTTTATTATATTTCATTTTAGTTTCAAGGTGAAGAAATAACCCACGGGTATGACTCTGCTGATCTAGTAGAAACGGCTTTCTTCTCCAGTCTACTGTATTATTTTAAGATTTTCGTATAATAATAAAACTGATGTTATTCAATTCATGAAATAGGTATTGTTAAATGACAGCATAAGCTAATGCTAATACTTTTACTGCTGCTGCAACTGTTACTACTGCTATCAATAATTGGTAAACATGTAGTTTATAATAGTATCGTAGTCGTTCAATAATCATTCTTAATCGTCCATGTTTCTTTGTATGTATGTTATTATCAAGAGGCGTCACTTGATTTGGCTCTCCGACGAAAGTAGGAGCAGCAGGTCTACCACTATGCATAACTAACAAGTGATAAAATTTAAAGATGAAAAAGATCGAAATGTGAATAAAAAATTACTATGTTTATCAATTTAGAGTAAAAACGATGTGGATGGCTTGTAATTTCTTGGAGTAAGTTAGAACAATGTGACTAAAAAAAATAATTGAACTTCGAACTTTGTTTTGCACTTATTCAACATTGTGCAATACTTGATAAATTATTTGAAAGTAGTCGAGTACTCATACATAGCACAACTGATACAACTACTCGTACAACTGTAACAGATGCCCATCGGAACGCCCAGTTGTGTCACTTAGAGGACAGATTACAAAGCCTGTTATTATGAATAATATGCGATTACGATACTATAGGTAAAAAATAATAGATATAGGGAAACTATACATTATAATTATATTGTGTTTGATTCTATACTTACTTCTTCATTCTAGGCTTGTGAAGAGAGGAGTAAAGGAACAGGTACTAAAAAATCCTCCAAATCTAAGAGTTCTCAAAGCCAGTCAGAGGACATGATGACAGTGGTACTGAGAGTGTTTGTGGATGCCATTCCTCACATTCCCTCCCACAGAAAGATAATGCTCTTCCAAAAACTACTGACTGTTGTAGGTGTGGACAGTTATCTGTGGAGAGTGATATTGCTGGTCATGGAGAACGTGGTCCAGAGACCAAAGGCTGGTGCATCAGAGCAGTCTGATGATGAGCCTGTAAGTTAGTTTTTCTTTTCCTTGGGAATTTAATCCTGCTCTCTTTTTTTGTCTCCTTACTTTCAATTTTAACAGGAATGCTTGTTTTTTGGGGGGTATATAATGCTTCGATTTAATGACTTAGGTTAAATACATACCCCTCATTATCATGATCCTTACTGTTTTCAACTTTTCGGCAGCATTTAATTTATATAAGCAAAAAATATATCTGACTGATAAAGAAGTCCTCAAGAGCCTTTGCTTATCTCAGTTTCCGTAGTGTGAAGCGGACAGAGTGACATTATGTCACACCCTTCTGGATAGCGTTGGTGGCTGAATAGTGAACATAACTCAACGGTTGGTGTTGTCAAGCTATGTTTATGGTGGCTAGTGAATGGACTGTGACATGTGACTCAAAACTATCACGACAATAGTTGTCCAAAAATTGTATTCGCGCTTAACAGGCAGTATGTCTTCATCATGAGTCCGCTGTCCTCACCACTCGGGCCACCTGAGTAACAAAGTTTTTAAAAAATATTTCGGATTTGCAGACTGGGCTTAGTCTGTGTCCATCTTGACCAACGATACCCAATACACACACACACACTGCATCAATGGAAACACTTCCAATACACACACACACCGCATCAATGGAAACACTTCCAATACACACACACACCGCATCAATGGAAACACTTAAAAAGACACTCTATAGCTATGAACTAATGAACAGCAGCTGTATAACAGTGGGACAATAGGTTATCTCCCTGGGCAAAGGATAGTCCGAAAGCTATAATTCGAAATTATTATTTATTATTATTGTTGTTATTATTATTATTGTTGTTGTTATTGTTTATTTATTTATTTATGTATTTTTTGTTTGTTGTTTCTAGTTGAATGATCATGCATTTTATGTGTATTATTTTAAACATTTCCATGTTGTTTTTTGTGCCAGACATCTGGACCATTGCCTACTCCAGACATGGAGTTTTTGTCAAGTCTTTGTGAGGTATTCTCCAGTTCAGAGTGCTTTGATTGTATAACACATGCAATTGGTTATTTGATGCAACTACCAGAAGAGAAAACAGAAGGTACGTTATTTTGGGGGACTTTTTCAAGATTGAGATGCATACCAATACAAATGGAAAATAAACTAGTTGATTACTCTGAAGCTTATTGGGTCCTTTTATATTTTAATCAAACAATCAATTCAATAATAAGTTACAAACGTAACTGGATTTATTCTAATGTTTGAACTTGCTTTTTATCTTCTTGAATGCATTTAGAAATTAATTATGCATTTATATTTAAGTAAAATACACAAATAAATGAACAAGTGACAGCAAACGCTATGAAGTGTATTGGATGATTCAGTTTGATGATGGTAAAACAAGTTTTTGATCAGTCAGTATTATCATTGCCGAGAGAATAATACTCTATTTTCTTGATTTATGAGGTGTAGATCATCATTTTGTATATTTTATGTCACTCAACATGATGATGATAACCATTACCACCACCTTTTTCTTCGTAATTGACCATCATTTGGTGGTATTGAACTTATTTCACTGAGCTGATGAAATAAAAATCAATTTATTGATGATTGGTATTGTTAGTGTTAGCGCCCCAGGCAGAGAGGGTCATAGGATGCAACGTTAAATAGTAGTTACTGCTGGCTGTATAACACTTAAATACTCACTACCAGTACCAACAATTTATGACAGCAAAGGGGATTATGGGATTTTTATTTTCGACAAATGTTTGATTCTATTATCTTTTTTTTTAAAGTATTGTTTTGATCAGCTAAAATTTGATTGTTTCCCTGCCTATTCAGATGTTGACAAAGTGGTAAAGGTGAAAAGAGACATTAAAAAGATTGAGGAAATATCCAAGGATGACATGGATATCTTCAGCGTCCATGATCACTCGGCGAAACAGATGAGACATTTCAAGTATGGATCTGTCTTTGCCTTAGCCCAGCTAATGGGGAGCCAACACCTTGTGGCTCAGGTAACTTCTTTTTTATATTTTTTTCTTAGATAGAAGTTGAGAAGTAATGTTTAATCATGACCATAATATTCTTGATTTATGTGCAGCATTAGTTTGGGTTGTTTTGGGGGGGTTTTTTCCTTCAAGTTTTAAGACAAACTTCAGTCATGTGAAAGGCAGCCCTCCAATTGGTATAGCGGTAAGGTGTCTGAGGTCTCGCGTTTCATGTGAAGTGCTAAATGCCAGAACACAAGAGATCAGCAAGGAGACGATCATTGTTTTATCTGGTTAAGGCCTTGAAAGCTGATGCATCTACCTATTTACCTTACTTGGCCACAATTAAACAACTGCTGGTTGGTGGCCACCACTGGGGTATCAATTTGACCAATCAAAATCAAATTGAAGTAAACAATGCCAAGAACTTGTAGATTTGATTCTTTTGATATATTTTGTGCAAAGTCTATTTAGTGGGAGTAAAGAAAAATATGAGGTAAAAGATAATGCAAAGTGAATCGTAAACAATGGATTTGTCCTCAGAATCAAATTTTGGTATGTTTTGCTTTCAGCTTTCACAGACAGAGCCTGAGACTTTCCTTGATCACTATCAGAACATGATGGAAACAGTACTACAATTCATTGGTCAGGTGACTAAGTCACATGATCTGCATCAGCAAGACACTTCTGCTAGATTTTGGAAAATTTTCCTACATAAATGTCATGACCTATTGGATAACGTGAGTATTAAAGTTTCAAGGCTGTATCAATCATACATTTGTCTGAAAGCAAAAATATGAACTTGATTGTGATCTTTTAAGATTTAATTATGTATGAATTATGGATTATTTGGCATGTTGCGAAGAGTGATTGACCTGGGCACACTGAATAGCAAAAGGTTTATCTGGTAGAGAATAAAAGTTTAGGTATCAATGTAAAAATGTGCTCCACCAGAATTATGATGTAATTCTTTGCTATTTCAGTTTTGGTTGGTCGCCCGACCGCACAGACCATACTATTCTGTGACTTTTTGAGCTATCGTACATTTGTGTTTTGTGGTTTTTTTTGTATGTTTGTTTGCTGATGAAGGGGAGACCTGAAATGTTCTTTGTTCTGTTACATTTGAAGCTATACCATTTTCCCTTGTTTTTTCATACCTGCTCTTAAAAATAAGGCTTATATTGACAGTTACCAAAATTGACAGAAATATAAATTAATTTCTTGCAGTGAGACTGAAATGCAAAATCTCGCTCTGACTTATCAGTAGTGAGAAACTTGCTAGTATTTACAGTTCTATGGAGTCCTTTATTGGAATAACAGCTCACACCATTCTTAAATTTATCTGATATATATGGAATATTTTAAACTTTGTCATCAGATGGTGAACTTGTTGCCTGACTCGATGTTCATGACTGTAGTGTCTGGCTTGATGGACCATCCCCTAGCCATGGTACAGAAGAGATCCATGGACCTCCTCAATGCCAAGCTACAGTACTACAAGGAGAGCGGGGTCCGTCCTCAACAGGTGGGAACACAAAGATTGTTTGAGTGTATACAGATAGAGATAAAGATACACTATATTAATCCCAAGAAGGAAATTAAGTATAAATAGTGTTGACAACACCTCTGCTTTAAAACAAGTCATGACCATCATCAAACATATTCATTGATTCTCATGTAAGTAATTCAAATCACTCTCACGACCATACACCAAAAACATATACGATAAGATATATGAGCCAAACAAAATGAAATTAGTATATCATCTGTAAATAGCTAAATTATACTCTGATTACATATTTTTCACCTTAACATATATTATATGCTATTACTTGTGTGGATTGGCAGCTTGAGCTTTCATTAGTTATGAAGCCTTAATTATCTGAACTCTTGTTGATTTGCTTTGTCCAAATGGACATCAAAAGTTAGATCTGATTATGTTTCGCAATGTTACTCGCTTCTTTTATCCTATAGATCCTTCTTTTTTATGATAAACACAGAAAATGCACATCAATATATTTTCGGTGAAAATACCAAACTGTGTATGTCATTGCATCCAAATTTTACAAGAGAGGAGCACATGGTTGACCTACACGATTTGGTTGTAAGTTTCAGAGTTACACGCCTTGGCCTTGTGATGTATTTGAAACCTTTCAATGCTATGTTTAGCACAATGTGTAATTTACAAGGCAGAGAGAAGGATACACATGCTTTTGGTACCAAAAAAAGTGAACTTACACGGTTTGGCATTTTCACTGACAATATTTTTCCCTCTATTATTTACTGAATTGATTAATCTATATTTTTGATTCTCTCTCAGAAGGAAATGCTGTTGGACATAGTGACCAAGCTTCAGGCAATTGTCAAACAGACACTTCTTCCCAAGGGTAAAGCCATCCCTAAAGAAGAGGATATTGTCAATGGTCAGACTGCAATCTATGGCTTGAAGGTTCTCTGTCGGATACTGGGAGAGGCCAACCATAAGCCCTTCTTGGAGGTATATAATATTCTAAGTAGCTCAATTGCGAGTCATACTTTTTTACTGCATTAGAATTTAAATTTAATTATTATTTTTGTGCATTTCATTTTTAAATCCAACGCTTGCATATTTTGGAATACATAATTTCTGACTTTGCTAAAGTCACATAAGGATATCTTATTTTCCTACTGCTTTGTTATTGGTGCTTTACTTCAACATGATAATTTTTATTAATAGAATATTGTGAGGTATCCTGAGAATAATGGTTGCATAGTCACTCAAATTTACTCTGCCAAAAAGTATGGTTTTCATGCTGACTTGGGACCAAAATCTAACCAACAAAGTTAATCAAATAGCACCCCCTATAAGAACTCTGGACATCTGTCTTACACTATCTCCAAACCCATCTATTTCATGCCTACACTGTAGGTCACCCATTGTCTCCAAACCATATGTCTTGTGGGAAAGCTTTTCGCAAGTGTGAATTCCACTTGAGAGCCCAGTCCGCCTGAGAGCATGTCTTTCTCATCATCCAGGGACTGTGCTCTTAGGTGGAGACTACTCACTGTATTTGTAAAGCACATAGGGCATGATAACATTGGTAATCAGCTATAAATAAATATTACTGCCCAGACCTTCATCAAAATACATATTACAATTTAAATAGAAAATAACAAAAATGAATAATTAAACACTTTTACGCTTATTTAGGTTCTCAAACTGTGCGTGAAAGCATTGTCTCATCATGAAGACAATGGGACAGTGAGTGCATCAGCCATGCTTTGTGTGGCTGAGGTGGTGAGCTGTGCCAAGGTCCATGCCATAGAACACTTGGATGGACTCATGCCACTGGTCATCTCACAGTTACAGACTCCAGCAATCAGCGAGTAAGAATGACTATTTATTTTCATGTGCATTTTGGATCAAAATGCTTATTTTTGCTTTAAATCATCCACTTTAGAACTTTTGTGTCAAAGTGCTTATTTTTGTTTTAAATCATTCCTTATGAAAATGTGTGTCAAATTGCTTATTTTTGCTATTTATATAAACTTACATGCTCATTTTGACAATAAACTTAAGAAGGCTAACCATCGTATTTACACTGCTTCCATCCAAAGCGTGGTTATCATTTGGCGTATTTGAAAGATAAATCAAAGTTGAATAGACTAATAGATAAAGCTTAAAAGATTATTGGAAATAATACTATGCCAGCAATTGATTATCTATACAATTCAATGTGCAATATAAAAACAAAAGTATTGAAATGAGATCAGACTCATCCACTGTGTAAAGACTTTTTTACATTAAATAGAAGTGGAAGATTGCTATCTAAGCCTGTTAGAACAGAGAGATATATACATTCCTTTATTCCATTTGCAACTAGATTAATTCAAGGATAGTGACTATAGGCTATTTTAAGTTATTGACATTACTCTTTTACTATGTTATTAATCCATGATGCTCCATAATGGTATATGATTATACATCCTGTCTCCATGTTTGAATTCTGTACTTTGGCATGGAGTTGTACAATGAAAAATATTCAAAGCAAATTTCCATTTCATTAAGGACGAATAACATTGATCTTATCTTATCTTATCTCTCTTATCTTATCTTATTCCACTTCAAGATCATGAAATAGCGTCTTCAAGAAAGTTGAATGATTTTATTTATGTTTTTCAGACATGGAGTTCTCTTACTAGCGGCCATCACATCTTTACAAAAGATCATTGAAGCTGTGCCTTTGTTTTTGAGTCCATATCTTTCTGATATTGTCATTCAGGTAATACTCACCGTTATCATCAGTTGGCTTCATTGACATTTAGCGTTCTATATTTTATAGATGCTTATCTTATGGCCCAAAATGTTGTTATTCACTAAGGATATATGAAAGAATTGTCTTTCTGGATATGAAATTATACTATTCTATCTAATAGACACATTTACTCCATACATTTTTTTATTTTTTTTACTTTACCAAGTTTAAACTTTAATAAGTGTTGTGACTGAATATTCAGTTTACCTATTTGTGTTATGTTGCACAACTTCATTTACATATAATTAATTTGTTTTGATTTACGATTGGATTTTTGTTCTGCAAGTATTACATTTACTAATATTGAAATATATGTATTCAATTTCTTTCTTCCTTTTTTTCATTGTAGTGTGCTTTAAGATGCTGCAACATGGAAAACGCTTTCTAAATTATACATGTTATTTAACTATATCTTGTCCCTTTTTTTCTCTCATAGATTTGCATTGTCAACTCTGAGATTCATGCTGATTCAAATAAACTGGTGGCAATGCAAAAGGTCAAGCTAATATGGTATGTTGTTTTTGCTTGTTGAATGTAAATAACTGTTAAACACTTAGATTTAATATGTAAAAACAAACAAAGAAAGAACAAAAAGTAATTCCGGAACCAACAATGAAGGAAGGGAAATAAGGGCAACAGCAGCCTTATTCATAAGCTTTCAGTAGCTCATGCATGATTTCTAACATCAAACAAAAAACAAAATTACCTTTGTTTTCAATGAACTGAAACACACACAGTCGGAAATTGCTGAAATTATTATGCTGCTTTGGAAACCGTTTGCACTTTAGGAGTTCTGTTTGTTTGTTTGTCGAATCCTTTGTATACCGCAGACAGAAGCATAGGGGCCAGCCATTTGAGAAGCTCTGAAAGGTGCAAATGACAAATGTCAACAAGGAATTATTCTTCTTCCTTTAATTTGCGCAATTTTGTCTAACCCACCACTTACTGTGTCCAATCAGCCGACGATCGGGGAAAGTGAGCAAGTGGTGTTGGTACGAAATACATGCTTTGGCTTCTTGTAGATAGTCAGATTTTGGGGGCGCTTCATTAGTCTCAAAGTGACTAATGCCACGACAGGGGCATCAATATTCACTCCCTTATTGTTATTATTATTATTGTTATTATTATTATTGTTGTTGTTTGTTGTCGTCGTCATGATCATTATTATTAATTGCTTTCAGACTTGGTAGCATTATGATATTTTTTTGGGTCATGTTACCAATCTTTGCTGTTGTTATCTGCTTTCAGCTCCACCATTGCAACATTGACAGCCACTAGGACATTTTTACCAGTGCTTGAAAAAAGCTTCAAGGCACTGCAAGGCACACTATCAGTAAGATTAGTTTCACTATTTTAATTATATTATTGTCACACTGAATGTCATTTTTGTATTTTTCCCTCTGTTAAAAAGATTGGCAAATTTGCGAGAATACTCGTGGCCCGGCAGATATGTGTTAAATGCCAGGAATGTATAGTTTTTGACTTCATAGTTTATATTGTTTTTTGAAACTGTTTGAATAATCAGATATTAATTTTATTTCAATATTCAACATTAGAGAAAATCTTTTTCTTTTACTTCATAATTTGTTATTGTCCTTCAAAGTTTCCAGATTTGCTATACACCCCCAGAATATATGTATTGAAATTATTATTCTAATGAGTAAATTGATTTATCTCCCCAAGGACTGTGCTGAATGTTTGATGACCATGTTGAAGGGACACATTGATCACATGTCAAGAGATGACATGGCCACTTTCTCTCATGACCTCCTCAAGTTCTTCTTTGTCTGCTTTAACATTCGATCGGAGAATTCTGAGGTGAGATAATTGTATAATTTTGCAAGATTTTAACTTTTATATCGCACAGAGACAATATAACACTTTTAACCATAGAAGAATAAATTTGGGAAAATTACCTATGTACATATATTATTAAACAGTAAAGTTTCCATACCCATTGCTGAGCGTAGAGTATACTTGATCTGTAATAGACACACAGTGTATTGTGGTAGTTTGCCATAACTTTCCATATAAACTTTACTTTCGCCAGGTCTAGATAGACCTAGCTACCCATTGCGCTGCTGGGTGGGCAGAGTGGACCATAACAATGTTTGGCTCTATATTTTATCTCTGTATAACATCGCAAAATACACATTTGATCTTTTAGTCAAACAAATAATCAAATATATTATGAAATAAATGAATTTGGAGTGGGTACTGATAAAATATTAGTGTAAAAATGTTACAATCCCAGTGAGTGACAATAATTTGTCTCTCAATGGCATTGTAGCATTTTCATACTATTATTTGATATTTAGTGCTTTTAGCATCATTTTATAGTCATTCATAATAGATATACTTGAACATTGGTGCAACTCTATCTGAGTATACGTTTGTCATGATACATATATTGGTTTGAAAAATTGAGTTTGAAAAATATAAATGTATTAAATTGACTGGAATATTTTTAAATTTCCTGTGCAGATGAGAACATCAGATCTGGCTTTGGTAGAAGGCTTTGTGATCGAAGCCTTCGTAGCCTTGGTGTTCAAGCTTTCTGAGGCCCAGTTTAAACCCATGTTGCTGCAGGTAATTTGTTTCTGCTGATCTTATTAGTGATTGATTTGACCATCGGTGCCGCTTTTCCCGGTTTTAACAGGAATTCACATTATAGTCAGTTTTCCAGTTTCGGTCTGAATTGAAAAAGAAAAAGTGTGCCCTTGGCTTAAATCCCAGTAGAGACAAGCCGGTCATTATATGGTAAACGGATGGATGCTGGGCTGCGGTCTAGAATATATTTGTTTCTGTCAGGGCTAATCTGGTCGGCAATTCAACATGAAAAATGGGGTGGGTGCATAGTGGGATGGGATGGTAAGACATTGTGGGAGGACAAACCAGGAGGGGGAGAAGGATTACAGAGGTGATGGAGAAGGATCACAGAGGTGATGGAGAAGGATCACAGAGGTGATTCATCATTCCCACAGTCACACACACTCACACCATTCCATATCCACATATCAGGTGGTTAGGAATATTATCAAGGCTCTGATTAGTATAGCAGTTAGCAGGCAAACAGCATAAGGTCACATAATAAGGCTTTGATTTATCAGCAATGATTTTCCTGTTTCTGTTCGGTATGATTTGGTCACAACTCCTGGGCAGTGGCACTCATGAACTTTAATGAAAATTGAATAGAAGGAAAATATCACAGTAGTCAAAGCACACTCGTTCTAGCATAGATCAATTTTTTGTATTTAAACACATGCTTTTATTTAATTCTGAAGGCTGTGGAGTTAAAGAAACTTTTGTACTAAAAAATAATTAGGCCTGTTTTAAAGATTTTCATTAATTTCAAAATTATCTTTTCTCTCATGACTAGTTGAAGTTTATACGTTTTCTTGATTTTCACCCACAGTTATACTCCTGGGCCACAGATGTTGATGCAAGCAAAGACAGGGTCCTTACTTTCTACAGACTGTGTAGCAGGTAGGTTGGTTAGTTTTGAATCCTGCAAACCAAGATGCAGATTTTAATACCTCTTCAGTTTAAGAAAAAAACGTAAGATCATAGCCACAAAATTCTGGAAATGTACTCTCTTTATTGACTGTTTAAGAATTATCCTTCATTTTACTAATTTTCCTTACATTCAACATTTTTATTATTTTTATATTTTTTTCAGTTTGGCTGAAAAGCTGAAAAACTTGTTCACCTTGTTTGCTGGCCACATTCTGAAGCACATCACAGAAGTCTTGGACGCCAATAACAAATCTAAAACAAGTAATGTCTCTTTGGTGTTAAAATCTGATATTGATTAGAGGGCCAATATAAATTAATCTTATGATTATGACATATAGTAAAGGGAGAATGAAATCACTAGTTTAGGCATACTTATCTAAAGACTATTGTTGTTGAAGTTTGTTTTGATTATATATGAGACCTTGACAAAAGTTTGATATGGACCCATTGCATTATGGTTCTATCGATTTCTTTTCCGGGAACTTAATGTTCAATTGCCATTACTTTGGTGTGCACTTATTTGCTAGTGATATTTGCATGTTTTGCAGTCATCAAAGACAATGATTGCTAATTTAAAAAAAATTTATCCCCATCATGTGCATTACTGATTACTTCCAGAACGACATCGAAAAAAAATTCAATGAAGAGTAGCATGTTTTGTGGAAAACAATTAAATAAGAAGCAGCAGTGTCACCGAATTGATAGGAAACTGTTAGCAGAATCTCATTGCATGCAATCCCTCCCATTTTTAGATCTCATACAATACACCAACTCCCAGAATCAGACATACCAAGTCACTAAATAAATCTACCTGCAACACAGACGCATACAGATATTCATTCTTACCTCAGACCATTGATGATTGGAATATGTTGGATGACCCCCCACAGTCAACAGCATAAACATTACTTTTTGACTATCATAACATTGATCATTTATATTTATAAATATGTGTAATGATAGCGTCACCCTGGAGTCATTATACTCTCTAAAGAGTCTACTCCAGTATTTATACAGATACAGATAAATAGCACTTGATTCTTTATATGTGGACAGAATTTTAATTAGAATTTTGAAATCTTTTTGTTTCAGAGTGCACATATTTTGGAAAGGGCAAGAAAGCAAAAACGAAATGCTGTCAATTGATTGAGTATATCTTAAGCTGTTTACAGAAAACCTTTATGCATGACACTGAAGGTTTTATGACCAAAGAACGCTTTGATGTTGTCATGCAGCCAATTGTTGACCAGGTAATGATGATCTCATTTATTAGTTTGGGTTGATAAACTATATTATGCAAAGGAAAAGACATTTTTATTTAAATTTCAAACTATCTCTCTTTCCTCTCTCCCCTGCCCTCTCTTTTGGTCTCTCTCTCTCTCTCTCTCTCTCTCTCTCTCTCTCTCTCTCTCTCTCTCTCTCTCTCTC
>JARDUL010287718.1:0-14070 GCA_030265205.1 Dirona pellucida | reverse complement strand
ATATATGTATCACGCACAAACACACACACACACACACACACACACACACACACACACACACACACACACACACACACACAACCACACTCACTCAGTCACCGCCCACCCCAGACGTGCAGACTATGACAGTCTTAATTATTGGGCGATCAGTACCAAACTAATCATTGTCCTTTTGGGTACATACTATTCTTGTTGCTAGCAATACCATGACATACTTTTAATGAATATGGGGGTGCAAGTCTATTTTGGGAATGTTTGTTGGTTGTTTCCTTTAGCGTTTTGATTTTCTTCGTTTTGTTTTCGGGGGTATGGTTATTTGTGGTGGTGATTTATTTTGTGTGCGTTTGTTTTATTCTTAGTTTATTTATTTAATTTTGCTTGCTTTGCATGTTTTGTTTTGTTTGCTTTTTGCTGTTTGCTTTTTTGTTTTGTTTTGTTTGGGGTTTTTTATTACCTTCGTTTTGTTTTGATTTGATTTTTAAAAATTATGGTTGTAATTTTCATTTTTTATTCTATCAATGTTGTTTTGTTTGGGGCGTGGGCTTGTGGATCGCCATGTTCATACATACAGGGTGTTCGGAAATTATCTTTACAATTTTTAATATTTATTAAATAAATACTAACCCACGCAGAAACATGGATGATGTCTGTTTGAATTATGTATGAAAACAACCTTTACTTCAGGCCTTGTAAGAGTGTTATGGTGATTCAACATAAGCACGATGGAGCTTTTTATAAACACTGAGTCAACATTTCAAATGCCGTTATTTTCGCTGCAACATTGTTATTATCCGAACCAATTCGTTCAACATCAGCTGCTGTCAAACTCCCTCACAGATAAACGATATTTGTCTATCGAGTGTTCATGCGATATCATACATAATTCAAGTTCTGAATGTAATCATAATGATACATCTAGCCGACTTGACTTGAAATGCAATTCAACGCCTCCGTCAAGCCAGGACGCACTCAATATTTTCCCCAGCTCGTGGTCACCACGCTGGTCTTGCACCACCAACACTTTTCGTTTTCACGAGCATTTTTAAATTAAAGATAAAGACGGTTTGATAGTCCGTATCTCGTACATGTACAGTGTCAACTATTGCCATTCAATAATCTTTCTCATTTCGTCATTGGGGAGCCTGTGGTGCAGTGGCTAAGTCACTCGTCTTTGGTTCGAGAGGTCGTTGGTTCGAATCCCGGTGAAAGCACCGGCTGACACCTCGTAATACACCCTAAAGACAAATCCCCCCCACACTGGATTAATAAATGGAATCTATTTGTTTTATATATTTTTCATACGGAGCATGCAGTGAAGTCCAAACGGAAGACACAAACACGAAATAGTTAACGAGACGAAAAGGCTACACCCACGGTTACATTGTAAACGTCAAACAATGAGTGCTTTTGTTCTCTTACAATCGGAAATCAGTGAGTTTGTTCAAATAACCCCAATTGTTTTTGTTTAAGAGATAATAGAGACAGGTCTGACATGGGTTCCCATCAGCTCGCAAACAGCCAACCGATAGCAGAGAAGATCTTGAATTGATGACGGCTTATGTACCCCATGACATCAAGAGGATTGAGTTTAGTTTTTGTTTCTTTGATTGTTATTATTGTTTCGACGAAAATAGCATAGACTCTCCGCAGTAGGTGAATCTTAAAATAGTAGTGCATTACCAATATATAGATAATAATATAAGGAATGAATGGATGAATAAATGACATTTATATAGCGCTTATCTGATCCACGATCATCTTCGTGCTCCAAGCGCTTTACAAATAGCACATTTGCCCCGGGAATGCAACGGAACATTCAACGCTGAATGCATCACATTATGCTGCTTGATAGCGTGAATGCAATTTTTGGACAATGATGACACTACTTAAAACCGAGGGGACCCCCGCAATATTTTTTTCAACAGCTTGATATTTAGCTATTCAAAATAGATATCAACAACGAAATATAGTAGTTTGTTTATATTTTTTTTCTCCTTTTCTTTTGGACTAATTCTAGCATTTTGTTGAAGTGACGTAATTGTATTATTACATCTTTTTTGCATTCCATAGTAAAATCTTGCGGTCAATAATTTTCGATAATGATTTTAATGAGCTAAATGCTGTGACTTCTAGACATTAACTTGCAACTGAAGTGGCTTATCTTAGTTTGTAGATATTTGGACTATATATTATGCAAATCGTTTTAAGACAGAGATGCTTGATATACGAAGGAGTTATAATACAAATTTTGACTGTTGTCGTGCACTTTATTGACCTCGGCAGCCGTACCTCCTAAAGTCGGTGCTGTGTCCTCGGTCAATAAAATTCACGATAAAAGTTAAAATTTGCTTATATAATATCGTAATTGTTTCATAATGTGTTGTATTAATTAACACTGTTTAATATATTGAGGCGAAGAACGCATACGAACACACATATTTTAAAACTATAATTTGTATTTGATATATTTTATTTGATTATTGGAGTCTTGGGCTGTCCAACCTTATCCAATACTCCTAAGGAAAGCTGAAGACAGACCCGGATGCCGGATGGAGAAGATTGTCTATGGAATCGTCTCTCATGTCTCTTCTACGGCCATCCCGGTCATGAGAATGAGGTGAGGTGGGGTGATTTGATTATTACACTATGGGTGGTTTGTTGCCAAGAGGGTTTATTTTTTACGTTTATAAAAACTATTTTCGTCTTTATGAAATTATCTTCATGAATGAAATGACTGTGTGGGAGGAAGGAAACGGAGTGGGCGGAAGTTTCAGCGTCGAGATTAACTGTTTTGTATGTCAATTATGTAACACCAAGAAAATGTTCCCATTTTTGACAATAACATTGTATCTTATCTTATTACTTTAAGAAAAAGAGATGTAAAAATAACCTTCCCCTTTAATCAGTGATTTTCAAATTATGACGTATGGTCTTAGCTTCCGGAACAAACAATTTTCAAAATTGTCACTGTTTTATTGTTACATCTAGACGGACAAAAGATCGTTTCGCCAGAAGTTTGCACTGACTAGCACCACTGCTATTTATTAACATGAAATTTTAAAATCGGGTTCCCCGAAATAAATTTCTTGTGATATGTTTATATACTGATTAAAACTCTTTCAATACAACACCATATAATTTGTCTACATACTAAATTTTAATTACTTAGACAATATCGGATGTTTCAAAATAGGTGTTAGGATTTCAAATATTCTTATTCTAAAAACTAAAGTAAATAAATATTAAAACAAAACGTGTAATAAAATGATATATTTTGCAATTTTATAAGCAATGATTGTGAATATATTTCATCAATGGATAGCAAAATGGCACAGCTTTGGTTCAAACCGTCAAAAGGAAGCTCTGTGAAATCAATGTTCTGCATACAAGGTGTTTCGAGATCCCTCCTGGTCAGCCAAACTCAGAATAGAGAGAACAAAACAAAACGTTTCAACAGTGATTATTTCAAATTAGAAATTGTATACATCTATTTCAATATCTAGTATGTCTACCACCCGCTTTCCTAATTACATCAAGACGAGAAAAATCGACTTTGTGTGCTTTTAGCAGAGTTTGCGTCACGATAGCACTCGTGCACGGGGTTTTGTCGTGGATTGCTTTGGAAATGACGAGTCACTTGGATCATCATCCGATGCTATTGCAGGTGGAGATTTAGGCTCAATCATCAAAATACAGAGCCGAAAATGCCTCATGAACTCTAAGATCCTAATACGTATTTACAAGGAATGTTGGGCGGCTTGAAATCTGATACTGAATTGTTCATAACGTCTTACCCGCGCGTCTGGATGTTGTCAGACAAACTAAATATTGAAATACATTATGTATGAATATTTGGATTTGAGATAAGGAATAATCACTGTTGACATTATTATATTTGTTTTGTTTTGTTCTTTCTACTCTGAGTTTCCCTGGCCAGGTGGGTGAAAGGGGGGCGGGGGTCTAAGTGCCGATTTGAAACAAAGCAGTGCCATTTTTTTTATCCATTGCTGTAATCAATCCACTATTGGGGTTTTTTATTGCCTTTTATTACACGTTTGGTTTGAAATTTTAATTACTTTAGTTTTTGAATTACGAATATTTGGAATCCTAAAAGATATTTTGAAACACCCGGTATTTAGTGATTTCTGGGCGGATCATTACAAAGCCTTCGATTACGGAAGCGATTGATAGTTTGTTTCATAGTTCTTGGTCACACATTTCAACGACATTCTCAAACACTATGACGCCCAATGTGAAGAAATTATACAGGCGGTCTTAGATATTTAATGAAATTACATAATATCGTTATGAGAAATGTGTAGCATTTGTAGTTTGTTTGTTTTTCTACAGAGGCAGATGACTTCCAAGATTGTGTCGGGCACTGCGTCACACATTTTCAAGAAATTATGTGGGCGGTCTTAATGAACTATTATTTGTAGTTTTTCTACTGAGGCAGACTAATTTTATCTTTTACATGCGTTGTATGCGTTGGCGCTGAACGTATATTAAAAATTACCCTAATACCAAAAAAGCAAACAAGAGCTATAGTTATTTGCATTTCAAAAATCCATTTTTAATTGCATTGACATAGAGAATCATTAATGAAAGCATTTGGTTTTTTAATGAACTGAATCCTAAAAAACCAATTCCCAAAACAATCCAAACAAACCCTAACCATCATTCCATTTGATCAACTAACTGCAACCTCTTTGCTCTGAGCGTCTAATATTATAAATTTGAACGAAGAAACTGATCTCACTAACTTAATCGTCTTGGTGCCATGGGGCACATAAGGCGTCAATTTGATATCTCCATTGCTGTCAGTTGGCCGCTTGTGGGCTGATGGTCTCCCATATTAAGCGTGCCTTTGTCGTTTCTAAACAGAAACTTTATCGAATTATTTCTTAAACGAGGTCAGCTCTCACAGTACGAGCCGAGCTCTGAAATGGTGAGTGCAAACGTTATCCAATACATGACATTTATTCACAATTTGACTAATATGCGTCACATTGTCAACCCAATAGTCTTTATCATTATTATTACAGTATTGTTTCAAAATCAACTCATCCTGAACTGTTGTATCTCGTGTAACCTGAGTCACAGACCCTCAAGCCAAATAGCCCTTAGTCATCTACAAGTCATCATAAGTTTTTGAACGTCGATGAGTCATTAGTGTCAACACTTATGTAGATCGAAAATCCCCAAGGATGACGTATTTTAGGTAATAGGACGATGCAATACCAATAAAATATGAATTAATCGATCTAAAGAGCACTAATGTTGAACGCAGAATTTTATAACTGTTTTGATACTTCCCGAATAGTAATATCAGTTTCTGGGGGGAAAATAAATAGAATAACTTGTACTACGAGGCGCACTACTCGTAGCCAAAAATGATGTTCTGCGTGCATCACATTGACCGATTGATCGTAAATTTAGGGCAAGTACGACATCAGACCACTGGATCAAACACTTTCACTGACGAACTGTTTTGTATATTTTTGGGGGTATATTTGTCGGTCTGTTTGATTTATTGATTGCTTATTAGTCGGTTGGTTTGTTGACTTTTGATTCTTTTTTTTTTCATCTCCTATTTCTTCTAAAGCTATGTGACATTACCAGTGACCACGTTCTGGTTGACACAGTAAGGAATAGTGTTGTTTGCCAACTGTTCAAAATGTACATTACTCGATGTCTTTAGCTACACACGACAATTCTTGTAGAGACGACTTCTAACTCTCCTTAAACAATACTATTTGGCAATCATTGTTGTACGTTACCTCATGTAGGAGACAGGGTGGCCGAGGGTTTTAAGACACTGCGTTTCATTTCCGTAATGCGTAGCTATCCTTGAGCAAGATCTACTCCACCCAGGTTTAGAAATAGGTACCAGCTCACAGCTGGATCAAAAGTCTGAGATAGACCAGCGCCCCTACCGAAGGGTGACACATTTTTATTATGTTCGTTTTTAGCGTTTGTGCATACAGGCTCTAAAAGACATAAATTGTAACTGGTGTGTGGAAAGATAAATAAGACGACAGTTCAAGGGACGTAAGTCGAAGTTTAAAAAATGATATTTTCATGGTTGTGCCCCTTTTGCATTTTCGAGAAAAAGCAGCTGGAAACATCTGTGAATTAGAGAGTTATGTTATGTCTTTTATACTTCTTAAGTATCAAATTCATCTTAAACTACGACTTGACGTGCATCCAATAATGGAAATACCTTAGATTGAAAAACCCAAAGGCGTTCTATTTTTTGGAAAATATGGCGACAAAATGCGAATGAAATAGGAAGTTACCAATGTAAAGGGCATCAAAGTGAACACGAAATTTCATCAAACTCGGTACTTCACCAATAGTGACGTCAAACTGTAGGGGAAAGTAATCTTTAAAACTTGTCCTGTTCGTATCTATGGTTTCTAATATTCTTAATAACAACAGTTATAATTATACAATGGAAGGTATGAAAAAAAAACAAGGGGAAATGGTATAGCTTCAAAGTTAAAATAGGTATCAGAACAAAGAACGTGTCGGGTTTCCCCTTCATCAGCCAACAAACACACTACAAAAAAACACAAAACACAAAACAATAACAACAAATAGAAATATGTGAGACAAAAATGAGATGGGAGAATTTGCCTTTTAGAAATAGGAATGACAGGCCATGGATTTGTCTCATTACAAAAACAAAGCGTTAGGTAGAGACTTTTTGGAAAATTACGAGCAGCTTGAGAAATTCCTCATGTTTTGCGTCCTGTTATGCTAGAATCTAATTAACGACTATTATTTATATTATCATTTCATCATCATTATCATCTATTCTATTATTATTCGACTAACTAATATCATAAAGACCATGAAGAATACCTGATCGGTTTCTATGAAGCCAGTACAACAACCACCAAAGGTGTGGCGTCTAATAAGGCTGCATTGTATATTATTTTACACATCATTGGATTGATCATGCGATAATGGTTATAAAGAAGTTGTTGCTGTCGCGCGCTGGCAATGTCGCTAAGGTGGCTTGCTCACCAGATGTACTGTTAGGGAGGACAACTGCCAAATTGTATCCTGTTTTCATAAATCATGTTGAGTTGTTCCCCCTGTGGCCTCCATAACATAGTCAACTCCGCTTTATCGCAACTCATGAAATTGTTGCCATTTTCCGAAGTTGCGATTAAGCGGAAATAATCAATTGATATGAGCCGGAGAGAACAGTTTAGCCAAGAGAGAATACGGTCTGAAATAAAGTCTCTTTCGAGCATCGAGGCCCATAATAGAGATGGTGCTTATCCCAGTTTCAGTAACGTGAAGCGGACAGAGTGGCAACACGTTACCTGGATAGGACGCTGTTCTATCTCAGAATACTTCGGACGCTGTAAGCTGGCGCCCATTTTACGCCTGGGTCGAGTGAGGCAATTGGAGTAAACTTTCTTGCTTAAGAAAAACAGCAAAGTGAGAGTGATAGGATTCGAACCCACGACCTCCGCTATGAGAGTCCGCTGTCCTAACCACTTGATGATCTCGCTTCCAACTACAGTCTGAGGTCACCTCTTATCTCTATTGTTCCCATCAGAGATGGGCGTTAGATTCGCAGGTCTCCTCGGTTGTAAACAGCTTTGATCTCGTCCAAAAGTTGCATTGGCGCCTGCCAGACAGTGTGGGGCGTAGTAAGTGTTGAGTGTTCCGTTGCTTTCCATGGGCACAAGTGCTACTGGTTAATGACCAGATATGCCTTTTTATGTTAACCCATAAAGTCAATTGTGAAACTTTGTGAAAGTTTGTGTCGATCAGCAAAACAGATTTGCTTTCTTTTTTATCAAACCGGCACTGGCCTAGTTGCGATTCATTAATGACTTCATGTAAAATGAATTCCTTCTTTCCAGCAGATGTGATTAACGGCTTGCGATTAAATGAAGTGGAGTGTAATGTTATCCGTGCGGTGGAGACGTCATGAAAAAAGGGGGGGGGGGATGCAAAACTATTTTATATCAAAGTATATCCTTTATTTACATAAAGATAAGTAAAAGATCGCATTGTCGTCACAAAACATTGCTAGCATAACATGTTTTTGAGAAGTTTTTAACGTAAATGTATGTAGATAAAAAAAAGCTAGTTTCATTTAACAGATGACTTGAACACCAATCCTCCATATATATTTGGGTTGTTTTCTTACATTTGTAATGATAGACACATTGCCTCCACGACATGTGGATTCATCCAAGCCATTATTTATTGTCCACCACGCCCATTAATTTCTATAAATTGAATCCAGATACACAGTCACCTCTTGCACTTTCTCACGATTATTTCCAACCACAGCATGAATGTTCAGCCTGTTGCGTCAATATAATAATAATGGTAACAAAGATAACTATTTTACAGGGCATAATTAAGACCAGGATATGATTCATGCGCTTTGCGATTAATTATTTGAAGGGAAAAAAATGTTTCAACATTGCTTTAAAAACATTTATCTACATTGAGTGCATCTCGTGTATATTTAAGTATACAATTCCATACGAAGTCCAACGTTGAAAAAGATTGTTCAACTTAAATTATATATCTTGCTTATAATCGTAATTTACTGGCAGTTCTATTTTGACAATTCAGAGGACGACCTTGGGGTTCTAGAAGTAGTGCATTCATCTTGCTTAATGTATTGGTTCAAATAGTTGGAGGTTTCGTCATTTAAGCAGTGCTAGTGAGTAAGCAAGCTGTGAATGGTTGTCGGCCAAACAGGCTGCGCGTTTTGAATACAAATAAATAATTCTAAATCGCATTCATGAGTCTCAAATAAATTTAAAAAAACTGCTACACAAGTATTCAATTTTCTTTACATCACATGTTAAATATAATATTTAAAAAAATCATTCACGGAACGTTCAACAGTCAACAGGGCAAGATAATTGGAAGATATCCCCAACAACTTGACCTTGTAATGCTGGAAGTATCGAGATTCCTTATTCACCATTGGAAAGTTGTTTGTCACAGTACTATTTACTCACAATAGACCGATCTCTGGGAAAAGGAAAACCCAAGTAAACGATCTTCAGCTATCAAGGGGATGCAGATGGCATAGACTATTTTGCTCGATGAACAAAAGAATTATTGTTAAATTATCATTGTCTTATTGCTGATTTTAGACAGACGAAATCATGTCTCAGGAACAGTGCACTGAATAGCATCAACCTGATGGAAATGCAACATTATGATCCCGGGCATAATGTATAATGGGGAACAACAGGTTCTGACTGTTTCGGATGCATATTTAGAATGCACATGTGTTACAAGTCATAAAATTATTAAACGAACTTTTAAAAAAATCATGTGTTAAGTTTTGGATATTGTGGTTAAAGAAGACAAATAACATTATCTAGTCACTATACATTTATTGTTATTATCACAGCTTCAATGCGGAAGCTGACATGACTGCATTGGGTCGCTTTTTAAATTCTTACGTTGAATCATAAAAACAAAACAAAATCTGTTTGTTTTGTACACTTATTTTGCTGTTGTTATTGATGGTGGTGGTGTTTATCGAGTCCCCTTCATACCGCAAGAAGCAGTGTAGTGGCCAGTCATATGTCAAGCTCTGAAGAGGGTGCGTATGACACATGGAAGTAAATCCAAATGTCAATGAGGAATTACACCACTCATCACTTAACACATGGCTAGACAGACTGCATCAGGAATTATAGACTAGCAGGTGATGAGCCCACTGCGTCCAAATACATTTACCAGTAAATTGGACAACAATGTACCAAGAGGTCGATACATTTTACCTGTAAACACTTTGGTAAATTACTAAATTATAGGAAAACTGAGAGCTGCCACCTGGGCTTCACTTATTTTGTTTTGCTATAAAAATGATGATTCCTGTTTTGCCCTTCGGATATGATTATCTATTTGACACGATGTTATCTAGTCGTGTTATCATTCTCGTTAAAACTTGGATGATAAAACGACTTGATAGAATATTGTGAATTAAATAGTCGAAAATACAAAGTCAGACGCGAAATATCCTATCTAAGTCTAAGAAATATATATATTATATACCTGCAGATTAAGTGATCATGAAAATGTATGATTCAGATGGGTAGTGAAAAAATAATGTTTATTGTCCGTTGATCCGCGATCAAGAGACATCATATGTTTCGGATTTACCCTTTACCAACAACAAACAATCAAACAACGAGCATAGAATAATACGAATGGACGCAATGGAGTTTATCACCTCTATTTGTGACGAACATGCACTTTATTGCGTCTATTCGTATCGTTCTATGTTCTTCGTTTGATTGTTTGTTGTCGAGAAAGAAGGGGAAACCCGAAATGTCATATGTATTGTTTATCGCCCCATATACGAAGCTGTAACATAATCATTACTCCTACTTGTTTCCACTCTACGGATTACCAGCTGCAGGGAGCCCACCTCATGTGTTATGTTTAGCCGCAAGTAGTTTTAAATAAAGCCCATCCCAAGTCCAGTCAAGTCAACAATAACTTCAACGCAAAAATTACCACCACCACCCCCCCCCCCCCCCCCCCCCCCAGCCCTCCCCCGTTCGACAGTGTATTTAGTATGATGTCTTACACACACAGCAGTGACGTGATACACATTGATTATGAAAATAAGAATCACAGCCATTAGCTTTGACGCTCCCTTCACTATTGAACGAGTTAATGTGGATATTGTGTTGTAGCGCATACGGCAGCATTTTGAATATCGGCTTTCTGAATGACAAAGAGGGGCTGATATCGAATATTTATAGAGGCATTACTTCATTGAATAGAGACTTTACCAGTTACATTATCTGAACAAACATGTTTCATTACGCTATGTTATGTCTATAATATTATGTTAGTAGATCGCAATGAACTAATATTTTAATAGTGTAAATAGTATGATTTTGGTTACTGTACAATGCTTTTGTACCATGTGACCTTTCATTTATCGGTATACTCTGTACCTACCTACAACGTTCGACTAATAGTCATATCTATCATTCAAGTAAACTTGATTAACTGAGGTCTTGCCCAACCAACTTTTATTCGACCCCTTTATATTTATCTGGGGGCGAGATGGCCGAGTGGATAAGGCATCGCATACACAGAAACTTGGGCGACGCGGGTTCGTGTCTGGCGTCAGACATTTCGGGGTTTTTTTCTCCCAGGGGCAAGATTATTAACCCCTGATTTGCTCACTTGGACAAAATGGGTGATTCCTGTTTACATCAGGCTGACGCTTAATGGATTATCTATATTCCGTCTTAGGAATACCCAAGGCAACGAATCACTGCCTCATAAAGTAATATACACAAACTAATACAAATTTATAAAAGTAAGACCAAAAGTACTTCACACTTTCAAACCAACATTAAAGTACACATATATTTTAATATACAGAAAAGTATAAAACAATCATGATTTTGTCATTATAAAACTTAACACATGTTATCTTAACAATATTGTATTTTAGATAATAGCATGTCCATTTTATTGACACATTATATTATGTTAAAACAACGAATCACTGCGTCATAGAGTAATATATACAAACTATTATACATTTATGAAATTAAGACCAAAAGTATTTCACACTTCCAAACCAATATGAAATTTTCTTTTTTTATATACAGAAAAGTATAACTCAAACACTATGTTTTATCATAAATAAAACCTATGACGTATTTTGTTGTTCAGTCTCTCATGTCACCTTTTGTAGCAATGTAATAACTAGCTCCATATTCAGTTGTGGGAGATACACACGGCACTAAAATGCAAATGCAACATGATCACATACCACGACCACCATGCATAACTGAATGCAGATCCGGGAAGTGGATAAAACAGGTAATCACGCCACTGTGTCCGAATGCCTCGAGTGATAAACTGTTTGGCATTTCCCCGATGAGGACAGTAAACACTTTCCGTTACCATAGCATCCACTCTTCAACAATGAAATCGCGTAGCTTGCTGGTTGGGCACACAGGCGACACATTATGCATACCATTCCTCTCCAAATTAGTCATACGCGGGTTGCCCTGTTAACTACTAATTGATTTAAGGCTGAAATAATAAGGTTTGAGCACCAGATATTAAACTGTTGAGTCTGGAAAGGCAGAAAGTCCTTAAAGCCATTGAGGCCGATAGAACCGGTGCTTATCCCGGAATTACAGAGCCGGATACATGGTTAGTCCAAGGAAAACTGCTCATTGTCATCGAAATCTGTATTTCTTTCCTTTGCGATTGGTTATTTTTGTATAACATGCCTTAGCGTGAAATTTCTTTCTTAAAATCTATTTTGTGTCAAGAAATCGCCAAGTTTTTCAATGGAGTTATAACAAAGAGCCGTTTGTGGTCCCTCTTCGTGTGTTGCAATCAGCACACATGTGTTGCAAGGGTAGACAACACAACCCGAGCCTGTGGTTGAACATCTCCCAAACATCATGACACGATTCAGACTTAGTCTGGTGAACGTGAATGGATGGCCACCCAACGATATCCCTTCCATTCGTATTCTCTGCTCGTCCGAGAAACCAGATAAGATCGCCTCGATTTCAATATTTGTAATGTCAAATCCTGGCGTCGATGTCCATTTCCGGTAGTTTTTCCTGGAATACAAAGCGAAACTAGAAACAGACGGCTTATCTATCAAGGCTTGGGTGTATCGTTCCCATTTATCATAAGCCACGCCCATATTGCCATCTTGGTCAGTCTGCTCTTGCAAGTTATCCGCCATGTTGAATTCACGCATTTTTAGTTGAGATAACCAGGAAGCAGAGTCACAACTCTGACATAATCAAACCCAATCAAAATTATTGAAAACCATATCAGCTTTTCCGTGTTCCAACATAAAACAGCTCATCAAAGAGTTCCACAGCATCCATTGTTTTCTACTCGTCTCTGGTTTCACCGTCTTGTTAATATTCTGGGGATCAAAGAAATTAATATGTGATTATGATGGGCAAATCATTAAAGTACATACGTTGCCATTTCAAAAAGTTTAACATTGTGTCATGCTCAATGTCCAGCATTTAGACCCGTAAAACTAAGGGGATTTCTTTTTGTACCCGTGGGTAGCGCAAGACGTCAGTTTCGTGATTAGCATCTGACCGTTACGCACGGCTGAACATGGAGAGGGAAAAAAATATTGATCAGCAGTTCAAGACAGGTGAGTGATCAGCCCACAAACTGTTGCTGTCAACCCCTTTGTATCCGTTGTATGAAACACTGTTGCTCAGGCAGATTATCAATGAATATTGTGCAGCATGGTGTTTATAAAAAACTCTTCCATAAATGAAGCTGTTTGAGTGTCTAATGTCAATGCCTAAAACAACACTTGTTAGTTTTAATCATTTCTCAAACATTGTAAGGTCATAATATGAAGGGTGGCACTTCATGTTTAAATTCCGTTTTCTATAGGTCGTGAGGAGACAGGGCCTCGAAAATACTCCCGAGTACCGCCCACTCGCGGATTCGAACCCTCTGATGTGTGGCCATAATAAGTGTTGAATTGTAAGGCACCCTCCACATATTTTGCCATTACATTTACATCTAGATCAATTTTGTTTTCTTAAGTTAAAATCTAAAATTTCAATGTTATCATTTATTCATGAAGAAGACTGAAGACCATTAATTTTTGAAAGCTAATCCAAGTTTTGCAATGCTATTAATTTTCCTTTATACATTTTTAATAGCAACGGCACAGAAAACACAAACACAAACATTCATTTCACTAGCTCATACCGAAAATAAATCGAAAATGAAGTGAACTGGATCTAAATTACGATAAAATCATTCGGGCTTAATCATGACAACAAAGGTTTCTGGCATGTATTGTTACAAGATCGCTATTACACTTAACCGCAAAGACAGACACAATTCCATTATACATCTTTATTTCAATTTGGCAATGTATTAAGTCTATAAATTATTCAGTGTCCATTGAAACATTTTCCCCTGTATTTTCTCTATGGGAATGAAACACCTGCATTATTAAAACAATCAAAACAATAACACAAGATGAAGTTTCTGTCGTTGTTTAATCCGAAGGTTACATCATAT
>JARDUL010287607.1:0-14072 GCA_030265205.1 Dirona pellucida | reverse complement strand
GATGCGACTGTTTTCCACCAAAGGGGCCACCACTCCTGCATACCCGACACCCCAATGTCCAACAGGGACAACTCCAATGATGAAAAGTAGTACAAAAAGTGCGTTCAACAGGAAAAAGATCCGATCCAAAAAGGGATGACAAAGTTGCCTTGCCCTTAAAAGGGCAAATCAATAATTAATGATGAGGCTTATCTAAGAAGGCTCCTCGCCATGGCAACACGAAGAGAGCCGGGCTTCGATTTTGTTGGTCTGGGGCGGTTACTCTGTTGACGGATGCTTATAGGCGGAAGTGTAGGCCTAGACACTGGTGTGGGCGTAGTGTGGGCATTGGTGTGGGCATAGGCATTGGCTCAAAATCCATAGCAAGAACACTTGCTGCAGCTGCATGCCTGAACCTTTCCCTCTCCATGGTCTGGTCCTCGAGTTGCTTGCATGCCGCTCGTTTTTCTGCAATCTCCTGGAATGACTGGTCGTTTCTCCAAGTTAAAGCGGACCCTATTACAGATTTTTGTTGAGTCTTTGCTTTGCTTAATTGTAAAGTCATTATCAGAAGGTATCGCCTCCCCGACCGAGAATAGATCGGAAATCTTCTTGGCACTGGCCTCTCTCTTGTCGTCATCTCCAGTCGCTTCAAAGACTGGTGCTGGCGCAATCTTGTTCCTTCTCCTTTTCAGTTTTCAGTGATCGAAACATTGTGCTCAATTTGGTTTCACGCTGTGAAGTAGTAGTTTTGTAGTAGGTATTGGAAATCATTCGGTTAAGTTGTCGCTGTGCAAATCGCTGTGGCATACTCTGGGTAACACGAAAGAGTTTTTTGACCCAAAGTCGTCTTTAGCGCAATAATGCGCGGACGTCTCAGATTGCTGCTGTAGAGCTACATGTAGAGTACGTCACAAAATATGCGCATAAAACCCGCGGACGCCGAAAACTGTGCAAAGATTGTGTGTACTAATACTAAAATCATGGCGTTGATTTGACAGCAGTGTCACATCCTACAATATCAAGGATGTGGCAGTGTCCGCTTAAGACGCAGGACCCTTGGTTCTGCGGGCACCAGTGCCGGTACTCTCAGACCCTACATAAAAGTTTGGCACAATCATTTTGCATTAATGATTCTCAGAACATGACACGATCACCATAATAATCATGTCGTCATGTTTTGAGAGTAAATCATTGCAATTAGATTGTGCAAAAAATATGCTATTCATACAGAACACTTATGAAATTTAACCCAAAAAATAAAAATATAAAAAAATTCCCGCTCTTCTCCTCGTACTTTGACCCTGGCTGACCTTGTTTTGTGTCCTGTGGTCATGTGTGTATAAATTATAAATCACTGTACCAAATTATCATAATCATTTAGGTAGTTTAAAAAAATAAATATTATTGAAGAATATCTAATTCTGTCTTCAATTTTGGTCCCCGATTTCAAAAATGCCATCAGATTTTGAGTGCGGTCAATTCCCATGAAGATATAGGCCATGGAAAGTAGGTCCGGTGACGTCAGACATCCTGGCGGCAGGTGTTCGAGGCCCGGCTCAACGACGGTCGGGTGATGACAGCTCACAACAATAGAAAAAAACGCGGGAGTGGGAATTACAACTTCATTCCTACGAAAAAAGAGTCGCCTTCGTATGCTTTGGATTGCTTTGAAAGGCTTTCTACGTGTTAATCAAGTGACAAATAATAAGGGAGTTTATGCCTTCGACGGCGCTCTGTGGCGCCGATGAGGAAAAAGTGTGAAGGGGGAGAAGGAGCGGGAGTGGTGGTTCTGAGAGCTTCGTGTGTCGACAAAGCTGGACGCTATGGGAAACAAAGGCGAATATAAATTGTGTTTTTTTTTGTGACTGTATCAGTATCAGGATCTTCGGCTAATCTTCAAGTCAATCAAAGGTGTTCTCTGTCATTGCATATCCAGAAGAAAGGAAGGGAATTCCAACCACAACACGCCTTTTCCTCTCTATATCTCTTTTAATTTCATACTTACGATAATGCTTTTTCATAAGTAAATAAATATACATTCATCTGTTTTATATCCAAAAAACTTTCAATTATTCTGAAATATTGTTTTAGTCGAGCGTCAAACTAATTCGCGTTTTTCTCGAAACCACGTTTTCGGCTAAAATGTGTTTTATCATTGCACGTCAGAAATGGCCTACATCAATAAAGTTCAAAGCTTACTTTCACCTTTAACATATTCAATTGTTGTTGTTATTGTTGTTGTTTGTATCTGTTTCTCCTTACTTATCGAGTTTTTTAAATTACAAAGACGTGTGGTGGGGGTGATGGCCAGACGGTTTGACCAAGTGAAGACACGACCAAGAGGTTTGGACTAGACCCTAACCGCGCTGCCTTGACAGTTGTATCGCCCCATCCATAACACATTTCGTAAAAACCATTTAACATTAACATCTATTAGAAAAGAAAAAAAAACAAGACGAAGATTTTACATATCATAACATTTTCGAATGACCAAAAATTAGCTACAAAATCTGACAGAATAAAGTATAATAATGATCATTAGGCCCAAGACAGAGCCCTATCTAGTATTGGTACTCATTCACACTCGGAATGTTCAAAGGTATCGAGTACCTAATTGCTGGATCAAATCCAATGACTACTTACTTCCGGTTATTCACTTCCGGAACACGTTCCTTTGTAGTTTGGAAACAACAATTTCATTGCGAGGTATTTTCTTATTTATTTGTAAACAATGCACCTCACTGTAACAACTTTATCAGATCAACTTTTCACTCTTGAAGTGGGAGAAGATCTTGAACTTGAAAACTTTAAAGCTTTATGCGCCGTAGAAACAGGTTTACCACCTTCGGAAATGTCCATTGTTTGGAATGGGCGCCCTCTTCATGACGACAAGCAAACACTCAAACAGTACGGCATCCGGAATGGAGACATGTTGTTAATTCAGCAAATGCGGAGCTCAAGACAGCCACAACAGCGATCTTCTAGTCAAGCTCCAGGAACTTCTTCAGGTATCATACATGTTTGTATTGACTATTATTGATCTATTTCCTGTTCAGTTTAAGTTTAGACTTCCTTGTTAAAATAAATCACTTTTTGATTTTTGTTTGGTTTTTTTCTTCTTCTTGAACTTGAACGACTTGACTTGAACTTCTTGACTTCTTGGTCTTGTTGATTGGTGATTTGAATTTGATCCTACCCTGTCTGAGTCTGACTGCCAGGGTCACAGTACAGTCTGAGTATTACTAGTAGTATTAGTATTAGTGACTTGATAATTGACTTGAACTTGAACGCTGTGACTGATTTTTATTTAAGAACCTCACTCCTCACTTTCGACTTTCGAGTTGGTTTGAAACATGAATATATGAATATGATTATTATTATGATGATGGCGATGGATGAGACATGCGTCTGCCCTGGCCTGGTGGTATCCTGTACTGTACTGTAGTCTTAGTAATTGTCATAATAGTAATAAGTTTAAAGTAGCGTAGTCATAACAAAATTAGGCCTAGTCTAGTCTAATAAATAATAATAATTCTAATAAAATAATGATGACGTAATAATTTAGTCATCATAATCATAATTAGTATTATTAGGCCTATTGTGGGTGTAGAGTAGAGTTAGATAGTATTAGTATTAATAATAACAGTACAACAGTAGGCTAAATTAATAATACTAATAGTCTAATTCTAATAATAATAATAATAATATATATAACAATTTAAGTTTAATGTTACCAAATGCATCTTTGCTCCTGTGTCCTGCCAAATCTGTCTGTCGTTGAGCCTCACTCTCTGTAACTTGTTATTGTTAACTGTAAACTTTGATAGAAACTAAATTTCATATTCCACATGATTTGGACCAGAATTCTCCGTAATTGCAAGAGTTCGGTTTTTCGTTTACTTTCGCAATTACAGTAAAAAATGAGTCACAGAAAGTGAAAGCCAAGGACCAATGATTTTGCGGTAAATGTACGGTTTAGGTATATATATTCCCATTGGTCTAGTATCGTAATCGTATCTAAAACACCAACGAAAAAAACCCCTCCAACCAAAAAAAAGAAATACCCAAAAAAAAGTTTTATAAATTAATAGGAATGATTACTATTCATGACGAAATTAACGATTACGATACTAGATCAATGGGAATAAATATACCTAAACCGTACATTTACCGATTTTGCAGTGTAGAGACATCTATAAATTTTAAAACATTTTCATAATTAATTTCCCCCCCCCCCCCAATATCTTGTGGCAGTGCAGTAGAATCGTACATCAGTAATTGATGACAGCGATAGTGACAGTCTGGCTTAGACTTAGGTTGGTTGTGAGGATAACAGTAGTAGTAGTAATAGTAGAGCAATCTAAACCAATTTTCTTGTTTTAACCTTATTTTTGTCAACAACGTCTGAATTTGTCCCTCTCAAAATGATACATTTTTGATTGTTTGATAATGTGGTTTTTTTTCCGTCACATGTAGAGGTCTGCTGCTTTTTTAATATATATTTTTAAAGTCCATGATATTTAAGCTAAATTTTGATACCAAATATATCAGGTCACTTATTTGAAATTTGGTCTTGTTTTCCGATTAAAATCATATTTTTTGTGTCCAAATATTTAATAATTAAAAAGGATAGTCCCTTTGTCTAGGTATTACGCATCTGTTCAGATGTTGCTGCAGATGATGAACATAAGAGTAATTTTAAAATGTTAGTGTGCTTGAGGAGTCAGTACCTTTGAATTGAAAACTAACAACATTGTGACCTGTCCATTGGCATCCATCCTATGAGCAGCATTATTATAATGTCGGTTGCAGTTTTCCTGAGTTAGCGACAAAGGTTGATGTACAGGCATTTTGTTGTTTTATATTCTGAATATAATGTGTTGATTTTTTAAATTGTGTTTTATGTTTCTTTATTTTTTCAATAGAATAATTTAATCATGGAGATTGTTTTTATTTTTAGGATTGTTTGTTTCAAATATTTCTTTCCAAACTCCATCTTCAATTGATAATCCAATGCTGACAATCCTTGTCCCGTTCATTAGGTATCCCCAGTTTCGATTTTGGCAGCATTCGCATACCAGGCCAGTCCCAACCCCAAGCCAGCCAGCCAAGTCAGTCAAACAGAGAAGATGATCCAATGTTCATACGTGACATGTTACTCAGTAACCCCAGTCAGCTTGCCATTCTTAAGGAAAGAAATACTCCACTGGCTGATGCTCTCACTAGTGGTGATAAAGGTATGAGTGTTAAGCATGTGTATTTAATTTCCTGTTGCAAATTTCTTTATCCAAAGACTGTCCTGATACATTTCTTTTAGAAATGTTTTTGTTTAGGAGTCTTGTCACGATCAATCCAGATGCTGAGGAATTTTGAAATAACAAGAATGTTCTATAACAACCAGAGTGTTTTCCTCCTCCCCCCTCCCCCAATTCATTTATAAAGATACATCTTATACTCAAAATAAAAATTTATGATGTCGCAGATAGATAGATTTGTATACTATACTAATCAGAATTACCAGGAGTATCTTATATTGACTAATTTATTTCTGGGCAGTTTTATTGTTTAAAAGTTTATATTTTTACCTTCAAAGTAATTTTGAAACCTTTATTTTATTTTCAGAAAAATTTCGACTGGTGTTTGAAGAACAGAAAGCAGCTCGAGTTAGAGAGGAGCGGGAAAGAATTACTTTGTTAACTTCTGACCCATTTGATTCACATGCCCAGGAGAAAATTGAAGAGACAATAAGGTTGCTGAATGATAATATCAGGCTTTATTAGTAAGCTATTGATAATATTATTTTAATTTCTCTACTCTTTTAGAAACACTTTACAAATTAGTTTACGGCCTAATTGATTGAAAATTGTGTCAGATTATTTAAGAATATATATTATATATATATAATGATAAGGTATAGTTTGGATGGGGTTTTTTATCTGTTGTTTTTGCTTATTTATTTCTATTCAGTTAAGTTTTGATGGTCTCCTTCAGGTTGAGATCTTTGCAACAAGTTTTTTTTATCATCTTATTGCACTTTTCCCGGCCTGTTGGAGACTAAACAATTACATCTTTGACCGGGAGAAGTTTGAAAGAATAAAAGGGAGATTGCTTTGTTTCTTCATCTTTTCATGACTAAAGAACTTATGTTTCGTTTCTTTTTAAAATTATTTTCAACTTTGGTCACTTAAGGTGAATGGATGAAAACAGTTTTTAGAATATATTTCTTTGGAACTAATGTTGAAATTGTGTGGTCAACATAAATTTTATAGTTGTATGGACCTTCCTAGTGGACCATTTTATTAACTATTCAGATACTTTTGACAGATGGGACAGCATTATGATGATTATTATTTTATGTTTTGTCGTTGTTCTGTGTCTGTCATGTCAGGTTGAGTAAAGTGCAACATGTTGTGTATGAGTCATATTGCACTTACCCCGGCCTGTCATTGCAGGCTTACACATCAAGTCATAAAGTTTGAACTGGAAGTTAAATAATCGTTTAGGTTTGTTTTAGTGCTACAAGAAAGGAATGTCTAAGGATGTTACACCTTCGCCTGGATTATTGCATTTGTAGCTGATGTTCAACTTTGCACTTGTCAAAAATTTGTTTTCTCTCATCACACTGCTATCTGTATTTTTGGATCGTTAGTCTTTAGTGGACATTATACTATTTCTCTGCCCTTTGCCTCTATAGTTGCATGAGAGTAATTGTTCAATTTTCCAAGTGAGTCCCAACCCGACACTACGATCTGCAGAGAGGGTTTTGAAATGTGCACTGTGGTGGCTGAAGAACATATTGCACTTTTCCAGGCCTTCTCTATAGTTTTCAGTTCTGCTGACTAAAGAAAGAAAAAATTAAGGCGAAAATGTGTGTCTAAAGATATTAGTATTTGTTTAGAATTTAGACGAATATTAGTCAACATCCATCTTGTCAGTTTTTACAATTTATAATCATGTCTTCATCAACGTTTGGGTTGAGATGCTTTTTGTTTGAAAGTATCATTGCTTTTTTGTAAATATGCTGCTTATCACATTATTTCAAGTGAAAATTATTTTATTTGTTGAATTTTATTTAGACAAAAGAACATTGACAACAATATGCAGACTGCAATGGAATATAGCCCTGAAAGTTTTGGCCAAGTTCACATGCTATATGTGGACTGCAAGGTGAACGGACACCCAGTCAAAGCTTTTGTTGATTCTGGTAAGTGATATGATTGATGCTCTTATATTATGGGATATAACATTGTTTTCTCTCAGTAGGAATCTCTGTTTTCAACAGTAGGGATATAACACGACACTGAAACTGAAAATGTACCAGCAATCGGGTTATTGGAGTCATTGAATTTCATTGTATTGCACAAAAGAGAAGCATGCACTTATGAATAAACTAACAATCCTACAGGACAAACATTTAATCTCAGAAACATGTATAATTACTGACCACACTGGTTGTACTTATGTGCTTGATTGATCAAGAGACACCAAGCGTATTATTGGAGCTAAGGAAATGTCTCCCTGGTTTCACAGAGTCCTGTACCAATGGCGTAATGATTTATGATTTTTATCCTCATTTTTAAAAGCAGAATCCTGTTTCAGTTCAGTAAGGTCGGTCGGTTCATTCAAAGTGGTAATAGAACTGTTGTCACTGTCACAGGATTAATGAAGGAATATAACAGGTGTGGTGGCTGAGTTCATTTGATATAGCTTCTCTGAATGAATGGGTTCCTGCTTACATTACTTTTATCCTTATGCAGAATGATTACATTATTAATGGCCCTCCAGGAGTTTATGGTGGTGACCACTTCGCAAATGACCACCCCTGGTTTTGGTTGTTCTTTTTCTTTTTTAAAGAAAGAGAGATTTGCAAATATGTACATAGATCTTTAGGTTCTTTAGATGCACAGTCTATATATAAACGCATTTTCTATTTGTAGGTGCCCAAATGACCATCATGAGTCAACAGTGTGCAGAACGGTGCAATATAATGCGTCTTGTTGACAAAAGGTGGGCTGGTGTTGCCAAAGGTGTTGGGACCCAAAGGATTCTTGGAAGAGTTCATTTATGTAAGTTTTGCTATATTTCTAAATCTAAGATTATTGTTGCAGTGTTGTAATTAAGGTCACAGCTAAATTTATGGTTGTTACAGATCTGCCATTTCAAATATTTGTTGTCCAAATGTATTTATTTCAAAAAGTTCAATTGACAGTGTAATTTGTTTTTAAATTTTGGATTACTGTCATATTGTCCATTATAACATTGATGCTGAAAGAAAAGCATTGAGTGTCAGTATTGGCATGTCCAGAATGGAATGATAGGTATGTTTGATAATTGAATGATAAGTATGTTTGATGTTGCTTTAGATTTTATATATATATGTATCTCGAGTAGAGTTGGCAATGCATAACCCTGTAATCACTTAAAGATCTAATCTATAAATCCTGAAAATTAAAGATATAAAAGTTATTTTCTCAGCAGAGCTCTTATGCATCAACCCACCAAAAAATTGCGCAGAGCCGGCATCGTTAGAAATGATTTTATTCAAGATTTGGCAGTGTAGGTCAGGCCGGTTGATGCATATTGCTTGTCGGTCGAGCACGTAATGATGGTCACGTAATGTCATTGATGTGCCTTGTACCTAACATTTTCAGTTTGCGTGTCATTATTGTTTTTCTACTGTTTTATCTACCTCCGCCTCATCCCATCCTAAAATTAACAAGCATCTTTAAAACACGTGAGTCAAACAGGACGTGCACGCATGTTCCAATGATTACTTCCATGGTTTCACTTTTGGTGAGCCAGACAGCAACAAAAAAAGATTTACGCACAGACCGACTCGACTCTATATATTATTTTTTTGGAATGTTTTTCTGTTTGCACAGTATGAGCCAATTTGTGTCGGTTTTTTTATTTCAGGTCAAATCCAAATTGGTTCAGCATTTTTGCAAACATCTTTTTCCATCCTGGAGAATCAGCCCATGGATATGTTGCTGGGATTGGACATGCTCAAGAGACATGAGGTAAGCAGGCCTGCCACCCTAAACTTAAACATAAAAAATCAGGAGACGAGAAAAGATGTGTACAAAATGGTCAGAGCAGTCTCAGTATTATTTTCAGCTTTCAAAGAGAATACAGAACCTCATGGCAATGAGCATGAGGGTTAGAAGCTATAATGAATGGTTTTATGTAGCACTATGTACATCTATTGGTTTGAAGCTTCATGAAACAATATTGTTAGAAATTACAAAAAATTATTGATATGTTAATCAACATACTATTAAGAATGCAACTTCAATTAATATTGTACTTACAATAGCCTTGTGAACGTATGAATTTGATGAGAACATCTGTTCAACGGATGATAATGAAATTATTGTGCGATCTAAAGAGAACTTTATGCCCCCTTGGTGGGGTGGGGATCCCATACTTGTTTTTGCAAAAAATATACTTTGACCGGATATTCAAATCTAGACTTGTTTATCCAATAGCAATAAATTTCGGGTGGTTTTTTTGTGGGTTTTTTTTTGGGGTTTTTTTGTTTGGTCAATGCAAAGGAAAATCACATATTAATAAAACCCAACAAACATTTAAAAAACAAACAATAGATATGTAAATGTAAAGATAATAATAATAAAGAACATGGTGGTAGTGGAACCAATAGTGGTCCCCAGCGGACATTGATATTTATAGGGCATTCTTTTTATTTTTATTCACTTGTGACTTTTAAAATGACATTTTAGGATATTCCACATTTTTCATCAGTTCCAGCAAGATTTTCACATATGAATTACATGAGAGAAAGAGTGATTGTTTTGACACTGCCTGATTCCTTTTTTATTTATTATTTCCCCACATCTAGTGTGTGATCGACTTGAAAAAGAACCAGCTTGAAATTAGAAGTGCAGAAATAGTTGCCCCTTTCTTGTCAGAAGCAGATCTTCCAGCCCATGCTCGACTCAACAACACAGGGGAGAGCACTGCCAGCGAGGAGGATCAACTATTAGGTATGTTACATACATTCACATAACACGTATGATATATACATAAGATGGAGCAGCATAGTATGTAAGTGAATAAAAACTAAATAAATGAATTAAAAATGTTTAGTCTGAGGGACCAATGAAACTCAATAGTGACGTCACAACTGAGTAGAACATTTTTGGGTTGCATGCATCTGAAAGAGTGGGAAATTAGCAGTGTTGATTAGTTTTGTGGTCATAGTTGTTTTTTTTATTCACTCAGCACATTTTCCTGCTTAAAAGACAGTTGTTCTCGATTTCAATGAATATCAATAGGGCAAAAAATATTACTGTTTCCTTCTTGTTGATGAGACAGCCTATTCTCAGAATTATTTTAACTTTGTTTTTCTCCTTATTACAGGAGCCAGTACGTCATCTGGTGCTCATCAGTTTCCAGAAGAATTAATATCACGGTTGATGTCAAATGGTTTTAGTCACACTCAAGTCGTGGATGCATTAAGGCTTGCCAATGGTGATGCTGATCAAGCTTTAGCTGCCTTATTTTCAACCATGCCCTGAAAGCTATCATTCCATTTTTGCTTTTCTCCTATTCCGTTGAAAGTGTAAAAGGATGTGTGTGCATGGCTGAGAAAATTAGTAATGGGTGTGTTTGAGTGTAATCTGCATGATTGAAAGACAAAGTAGAGTGCATTTTTATTTTTGTAATTATATTTTTTTCAAATTGATTATTTTAATATATTTGTGACTTCAATTATTTCTCCCATTTGAAAGAGAATACAGAGATGCCAAGTGAATCAACATTTTCATAGTTTGTAACACAATATTGTAAAACAAAACTATTGTTTGCAGATTATATATCTTTTTTTGTTCTGCTCCATTTAGCATATGAAAACTATTTGTCTCAATTGGCATCTCACAATGCAGGTTGTCAACATTTCTGTTTGAATAAGCAAAGTCTGTGCAATCGTGCCAGGCACTACCGTCTTTCAAGTATTTGATGAGTTGTTAATATCATTGATGTTGACAGGTGAAAATTAATTAGTTGATAAATAACGGTGGCACTACTACCTAGACATGCCTATAATGCTTATTGACTGATCAGCCAAGTAGTAAACATTGAAACAGGCTAGTGGGCCCTTATGGCCCATACAGACCTGTATGCGTTGCTGTACGTGTTTCACTGTGGTGCTCACATCATTGTTTATATTCAGTGTTAGCTATATTTCTTTTCTCTACATATTCACAAGTCTAAAGTTTTGAATGTACTGACATTCATTCTGGTGGTAAATGCTGGCAGATACTCACATCTTCAAATTTGTCCATAGCTGGCCTCTTTATGCTTTCATGTTGTTATACAGACTCATATTTTAAACTTGGCATGAGATATGAGGCTGAAGGTTATAAAGTAGCTTCTTTTTGGGGGGGGGGGGGGGGGTCGAATGGCATAATAGATGGGTCATATCTTAAGCATACAAATTATTCTTAATTTGATTGTTTGTAGTAGTCTAGTGCCACCTTAATCTGCAGATGTGACAACATTTCACTGACTAATAGAACTGCATGTGGATTGTCATTTATCCCAAGTAAAGCGGTCGAAAAACTGATCATATTTGATTATATCTCGTCTCAGCGTATAACCCAAGGTTGGGGAGATAATGTCAAGTAAGGATTATTTGAGTCAAAGATATTCTCGACCCATGCGAATTGGGTCATCTCACTGTGACATTTAATTGCAATTACGAAAAAAGTGAAATAAGTAAATGACCATAATTTTTTTCAGATATTTGAATTTTTATTTTTTCAAATCCCAAAGATGTAGCAGCGGCATTAACATATATATTTTTCTATATTTTTGTAATCATTATTTTTTGCCTTTTATTATTACTACAATCAGTCTCAATATTCGTATCAAATGAAATGTGTTATGAATTTCCTCCCCAAATCTAGGAAATATAGATTGTGTGAAATTCGATTCATTTTCTCTCTGATCATTTGTCATTTCATTGCTATTTTTGATTTGACAAATTTTTATTTTGTTTTAAAGACTTCTTTTAGTCATGGAAGCCTTGAACATGTTATAAATAAAACTTTTATGTGGTTTCTAATTAAAATTGGAAGCTACAACTACAAACCTGGCTTGTGCGCAATAACATGAGAAAATAACAATGATATTGTTAGCACAACAGCCATCTGTCAGGGTCAGTAGTTGGTAACAAGTGGCAGACATTGGATACAATACACTCCCTCTGCATTATGTCATTAGATGATGGTCTAGCGATTGAATTATGTAATGTTTCGCGAAATGATATTATTGTTTCCCTGTTTTTGTTGATGTTTTTATACCTAGACTATATTATACTTTCATGAGGATTTTGATCTGCTTGGTGGTATCCATCCATACTTTTTCGAAATAGTAGGCATTATTGTTTTGATTTTGAAGAGATTTCTCTTTTCTTGATGCCACAGTTTATTCATTCAATGATCTGTTGTGTTTAATAACTTTGCAAATGATAGGCATTATTATATGATTTTCATGAGGTTTCTTTTTTTCTTGATTTCACAGTTTATTCATTAAATTTAAATGATCTGTCTTGTTTTTTCAAAGTCTACGTCTACTACGTTTGACAGATTTCACTTTTTCTTTTCTCCAGTCGCGTCTTAGTTGTACATTCCATTTAATTTCATATTGATCTGACAAGTCAAGTAAGGCAAATCATCTCAGGGTAAAGCTAAGTTGAAATAAATTGATCTCTTTTCAATGAACAATTCGATCTTTTGTGATCAATCAATTTTTATTTCCAGTTATGTTATTTTACTTTTCAAATGTTTTCGATAAATGGGTGAGTTTGCTGAATAGTTTATCAACATTGTTTGTGGCTATAATATTTTAACACAAGGACAGCTTTGTCTTAGGCTAATTTTCAAGAAATCCTTAAAATATTGATATGGGTGTAGTGTTGTGCCTCTATTTTGTAAAGTGGTTGGCTTAAGCGGCAAAATGGAGTCATCTTATGAGAAATGTTCACATCGAAATATGATGATTTGCTTTCAGCACATAAAAAAAATAATAGTATGTCAGAATTATTCATCAAGATCTGTATGTGTAAAGAATGGTTACATGCCTTGTCTTGCTGACATATTATTTGTTTCATGGTGTTTGTCGGGTTGGTTGTCAAAATAACTTCTTTAAAATGCACCATACATTTAATATAGATGCAGGCTTTGCTCAAGCACATGCTTTATATTGTATGCAAGCTCACTTTTGCTCCCCACTGACCACTGCTTTTTAGTGGAGACAATTGTAGAAACATTCGCTGAGAACTAGATCTATTTATGAATTACGAATTTGGAAGCTAACCCTTCACTTTCGTATGTTCAGCACCCACCGCTATATCTATTTGTTTTTAAGTCAGATATAACATACTTGGGCATCTTTAAAGTCAACATCTCTGCACTCAATGCCACTTCAAGGATTTTCCAACACTGGAAAGATACTCATGTAGGCTTTTACAAAATTCTGACTTGTGAGTGGTTGGGAAACAAGACATTAGAATTGAATTACAATTAATCCGGGGCTGTTCTTGGTGATTTCAATATGAGAAAAAGTGCAATGGATTGACTTGGAATGATTTGTGATGAAATAAAATAGTACACATTTGCTTAACACTTCTCTTGGGGCATTTTTAAACAATGATAATTAATCATCTATTATGTATGTCCACATCAATGTTCATTTTAGGCTGTCTTGTTTTTGATCCCTATTTACTATTATTACATGTTACAATTATTGGTTACACATGCTAAAGGTGCAATGTAATAAGCTATTCTCTGTGCCCTTGTTTTTATCAATTATATTGGAACTGCCATTAATCATATTTCAAAAATTGAAATGAACCGTTTATATTGATGTTCCTTGACTTTCAAATAAATTCATGCAATTCTCCCACAAGTGAGATACATTTTTGTTATTTCATATTTTGGGAACCATCCAAGCTAGGATTCAAATATGACACTACAACCACCACAGTAGGTTCCAGACTCTCTCTCTCTCTCTCTCTCTCTCTCTCTCTCTCTCTCTCTCTCTCTCTCTCTCTCTCTCTCTCTCTCTCT
>JARDUL010287496.1:0-14076 GCA_030265205.1 Dirona pellucida | reverse complement strand
ACCTTATAAAATCAAATACAATTTCTGTCAGTTGCAATTTGTTATCTCAAGATACAACATGTCGAAAGAAACCAAGAAGCCTGTGACTCTAACTTTGAAGCAAACAACCCCCCCCAACAAAAAACACCAAACAAACAAAAAACAAAACAAAAAAAAGAACAAACCCCAAAACCAAACAAACAAATAGGTAACCCCTCCCCTTCCCCCGCTTTCACTCTCCCCTAAAAAAAAGCCGTCTTAGCCAGGTTTGACTGTATATAATAATGTCCAGGTGGATCAAACTCTGCACTCTTGTGTCTTATCAAGGTACGCCGAAAATAAGTTCCTTACCGTCCAACTGTTCCATTTTCTTGTTGACCTTGCTCAGTTCATCCCTGACCTTCATACTCGACTCCTCACCCTTCGATAACAGGCCCTCTGCCTCAGTCACTTTGTCTTTCACGTCTGGAATAGAATAGAGGAGTAGAAAATGGTCGGTTGGGTCAACAGCCTTCAACAGACTGTAACATCCAACTTCAATCATGCCTTCAAAACAAATCCTAAAATGTTTTATTTAGACAAAGACAGCTTTATAATCTGTATCGCCCTACAAGTACAGGCTCATCAATTTGACATCTTTATCACGTGTCATTCAACATATTCAATTCTAAACTTCCTAGGAAGTGTACACCATACAGTAGAGCAGCTTGATAGGCACATCACACTAGAATTTTGTGCAGATAATGTCTTTCTATGCCTGTAGCTGGGTTCTCATTCACACCTGATTCAAGTGAGGGGTCAAAATGTATCAAAAGTCAACACATTCTCCTTGGTCCATCTGTCAGGTTACAGGACCCCCCCCCCCCCTCCTTCTCCCAAATGGGATTCAAACTCAGGATCGCAATGTCTCACCAGGACAGCTCTACCCACTACACACAACTGAACATCAGATATGATCACTACACAGCACCATAACCATAATCTGTTTCATCACTATGGTTCGTCAGGGGATTAGACCACAGTACCCAACAAAGGCCTTGGAACACGCTGGTCTGGATTTTTGTTAAAGGCCTGTCTCACGCAGAATTGAATTGAATGAATTTTATTCAGGATTTGATGGCCATTGGCCCATATATCTGCAACGATAAACAGACAGACAAACAGACACAGACAGACAGACAGACACAGACAGACAGACACACAGACAGGATTTGATGGCCATTGACCCAAATATCTGCAACGATAAACACAACATGTCTCATGCAGAAGGAGAAGAAGAAGAACCCGTTTGTATTAATTAGCCGTTCAAAGTCATCAGATCGCACGACAACATCCACCACAAAAAAATGTGCCTTCCATGTGACAACGGGTGATTTGAAGCACATCAATGATACTATCATTATCAAAATCCATGACTGGGAGGAATGATAGAATGTGATCTCAATCGCTATTTGTTACTTGCCAACCTCTCCCAGCCCACTTACCTGTCGTAGCCATTTCATACACAGCGTTAGCCGAATCCAGAAGCTCTTGACTGGTTTGCAGGGATGTGGACACGTTCCTTCTGATGCCAATAGACTTAAAAATGGGGAGAAAAAATTGGCATGAAATTAAAATATAATAATATGTCTATCTGACTTGATAACGGTTCATGACTAGTCAATCAGTGGTTAATTCGTTTGAGAAGTATGCAGGTCATCGAAGAAGAGATTCAAATGTTTTTGTCCAAAAGTGGTAAAAAAAATCATTGAAAAAGAAGAAAGAAGAGGAATTGAATTAAATTACAGGACACAAAACAAAAGCAGTCATGATAGAATCTTGTGGAGGAGCTTCATCTACCTATAACAATTGCAGGGGTGTAAATGGCAAACGCAAAAAAAAATATCTGAAAACATCATCAAGACCAAAGATAGATTAGTGAGTCGGAGATCATAGCTTGACACTAATATAATATGGAAAAGCAAAAAGTCTGAAATCAGACAAAATCTGAAAGATTTACACCCCTGTCAATTGAACCTGACACAGAAAGGCACCACCATAAGTTACTGATAAAGAAAGAAAGATTGGAAGAAGTGACTACGTACTTCATTCAGAGCTGCCTCTGCGTCTTCCAGCGCTTGCAGAGAACTGTTACTGGCTTCCATCACGGCATCCAGAATGTTGTCGTACGCCTGGCCAGCCATCACTGCATTTTCAGAGATGTTACGTGTATTTTCGTACATCCTGAGAAAATAGAACCAGTCATTTCAGAGCAAAGAAAAAAAACCATATCATTTAGAAAAATAATAAAGAAAACATCACATTCTTTTAAAAACTAAACCAAGAGCGAACAAAATTCACTCACTCGTCGATGTCTTGAGCCATCTGCGCCAAGTTGGTGGCATAGATCCACGACTCGTTGGTTTGGGCCACCAGGTTTTCGATGCTATCGTTAATCTCGTTGACACGGGATTTCAATTTGGGAATGGCGGTGTCCAAGCGGGATGACTCAATCTCCACACCCTGGGCAATAGATAACAATAATAGTCATAGGGTGGGTTGAAAAAGTATTAGAGTTAAGGCAATAGATAATAATAATAGTCATGGTATGGGTTAGAAAAGTATTAGAGTTAAGGCAATAAGTTTTATTCGTCAATAATGACATGGACTGATGGAACTTTGATTTAGTTATTTTTTGTTGTTTATCCAGTCCCCTTTATACCACAGAAAGAAGTGTAGGGGCCAGTTATATGTCAAGCTATGAAGGGTGTACATGACAAATGAAGGAAAGTAAATCCAAATGACGAGGACTGACACCACTCATCACCTTACACTTGGCTAGAAAGACTCTGCATCAGATATTATAGACAAGCAGGTGATGAGCCCACTGCGTGCTTTCGTTATTTGTTTTTACAATATGCAAGAAAACATCAAGCATGTCGTCAGAATGCATTATCATACATCACATAGACAATAGAACACCTTTCTTTCTTTCTTTATCAATTTCCTTTCTAACTTTAGGTGTAAGGTTAAGTGCAGACGAACTTTCGCCATTGATCTCTATCCAGAGTGTTTCTCTTTGCATCCAAATACCTACACCTCCTCTGTTCACCTCTGATATTGTTCATATATAGAACACCATGGATTAAAAACATATTATTTGCATAGTGGACGAGTAGCATCTTGTAAAGTTCTATAACTCTATCTCTGCCCTTCGTATTATGCTCATCATCAATTGCTGGCAACTTGTTGTTTCAAACAATTTCTTACGGCTTTATATAGTAATCAATCCAATTTTGATTTATCAGGTTACGGAAGGATGGAAGCCATGTGAAAGATTTTTAAAAGGATTTAGGAATTACACGCATTGTAAATGGCTGAAGAAATTTCAGTTTTACTGTATTATCCTCCTCAACCCCAAAGTTGGTAACGGTATTCCAATTGCATGATTATAATCAGCAACTCGTACCACCACTTTCATTTTAATTTAATTCCTCTTTTCTTTTTTTTAAGGTTTGTGTTGTATGACTAATGAATGTATAATAATAACAATAACAATAATAACAATAATAATAATAATAATAATAATAATAATAATAATAATAACAATAATAGTAATAATAATAATAATAACAATAATAGTAATAATAATAATAATAATAATAATAGTAGTAATAATAATAATAATAATAATAATAATAATAATAATAATAATAATAATAATAATAATATCAAATTCCCTTTATTCATCCCAAGGGGAAATTTGTCTTTAGGACTTATTCCGAGTGAAGATTGGAATCACCCAAGCATCAGTTGCAGTGCGGCGCCGCAAAGTAGAATCAAGGTCTTGAGAAAAAAACCCAGTGCTTCCACCTGGATTTGAACCCGTGACCTCTGGAACCAAAGGCAAGTGACTCAGTCTACTGTGCCACCAGCTCACCAACAACTTTTAACGCTGTGGAATAAGTATAACACCTATCCAATGGACGTATACAGCCCACACCTGGATATTTACACCTGGATATTTACCTGCACTGCCTTGTCTGCGGCTTCCAACAACTTCTCTGCCTCCATCAGCAAATCAGAGCCAGTCTTCAACATCTCCTCCGTCTCTTTGCTTGTCTCCTCCAGTGTTTTCAGGCTTCTCTGAAATGGAAAAAATATATACATATATAAAAATGCAAAATCAAAATGTCTAACCATATGAATACGAATAGAACTTCTTGATTTGTATGACAAGTCCAAAACATCACAGAAATTTTTCTGCAAAAAAATAAAAAAGATCGACTATCATACAAAATGGAACTTACGGTCAGAGATTCCATTTGAACTGCTGTCAATCTCTGTATTGTCTTCATGCCCTTGTCCGTATCTGCGGTAGAATATCGGCTGGAGTTCTGCAAGTCGTAGAGCCTAGTGGCCAGGTCTTCTATGTCTTGGCGCAAACCCGCCGTCTTGTTCAGATTGAAATCAACGTCTACTCTCATTTGCTTCACATCTTCCAGGGCTAAAGAACAAAAGACAAGAACAGAAATTAAAAAGCAGCAAGAATGCATGTTATAAAACATTTCAAGAAACTGGATAAAAATATAAGTCATCAGATCAATAAGTGCTTTTGATATTATTCTCTATCTTACAAGGTGGGCTCATCACCTGCTCATCTTTAATTTCTGATGCAGTCTTTCTAGCCATGTGTAAGGTGTTAGTCCTTGGTGTCATTTGCATTCACTTCCATTTGTCATGTACACCATTCATAGCTTGACATATAGCTGGCCCTACACTGCTTTCTGTGGTATAAAGGGGACTCGATAAACAAACATATTCTCTATCCTCAAGACTGTCCATGTTCGTCTGTTTCTTCCTCTCCCTGTCACCCTTCTTTCCCCCCCCCCCCTCTCCCCCCTTGTCCTCCTTTTTATTCCACAGGTGTCTACTCCCTTTAAGTTTAAAATGGGACTGCCCCTTTTTGTTTTGTCGCTTGACCAAGGCCTTTGGCCGAAATGTTGCATGTTTTGCTCTGACTTTTGGAAGCGCCTCACCAATTCCTTCTTAGTCTATGTTATTATAATAAAAGGTCTTCAAAACCTGAAAACATCCAAAAACCTCTCAAATTATCAATGACAACAAACTGTCAATTCCAATCTTTTTAAACCCCCACAAAAAAGATGAATTATTTATAGAGACAAGAACTGAGTGTGATTTGTTTTAAAATTGGAGATCATATCTAGACACCACATTAAATCAAACCCGAGCATACCCATATCTGCAGAGTTTATCTCCTCCCTTTCCGATTCATTCTGTCGACTGAAATTCCTGCCCTCAATCTCCTCCGTTATCCGGTTTCCTTCCGTGAGGTAAAAGTCCACTTGGCGGTTGCTGCTGGGGTCCATAATCTGAAGTCGCACGTCTTTAATATGCTGCAAGGTTTCTGTAAAATGATGAGGGAAAAAACCAATGAAGTCGTTAACAAATCACTTCAAGTGTAATGATGCAAAATTGGTTGCACCGGTTGCTAGTGAGGGAGCTCACAGTGCACAAAGTTGCTGTCATGTGTTTTATACGCCTTGATGATTTTGAAGTCTTTGGTCATTTCAAATAAATTAACCTTTTCCACTACTGCAACAAAAAGTATTTTGGGGTTTTTTTTTATTCACCTTCAGCAATCTTGTTGAGCTCTTGAGTCAACTTCTCCGTTTCAGCTGCCTCCGTTACCAAGTCCTGCACTTCCCCAGGCAACTGTTTCGACTCAAACTGGATCGATTCCGACTGCGAACAGAAGACGATTAGTTAACAAAAGTCTAGATTCAGTATTAATTTATACAATACTTTTTTTCTTCTCTTTACAAACACAAAATGCTGTTGTGAGTTACAAATTTACAATGAACAAACATGATCTGTGCGCCCTTTATGAAAGAATCAGCCCGAATAAATAGTACACTCATTATAATTTATCATTTTAAATAGATTGTGATTTAAAGTAACGTGGTGAGGCTGCTAGAAGCCAGTAAAAAGTAAACAATAGTGGTGGGTCAAGTAAGCTTCAAAAAGAGACAAATTACATTAAGTTAACGTTTCCCCTTTATCAAAGTACATACTACGACTAAAATACAAATAAAAAAATGGATAGAGGGGAGAAGTGCGTATCTAGGTTCCCCCCTCAGAAAAAATAATGACGTGCCGTACAACCAAAATATATTTTAAAATTAAAAAGTAAATGGTGGCAATTTAAAAATATGTCCATCATCATGCCAGTAAGGCCACCCGCGCTTATTCCGGTTCCCACTCACCCTGGATTACCGGTTCCCATAACATCATTTCCACTCACCCTGGATTGATTGGCCTTGCAGTCTAGCCTGAGAGCCTCAATGTCAGCTTCTATCGGCTCCAGCATGTTCTGGAACGTGACATTGTCAAACTGATCCAGGTCATCCACTTGGGGCTGAAAAATAATGTACGTACATATGGTGTCATAATATACTCGTCACCTATAAGTAATACGTGACTCAATATGTCAGTTTGGAGCAGAGGGTACCGCCGTACCATTCATACGGCCAAATCAAGAAAACAGCCATAATGTTGTGGGGGTTTTTTTATGCCAAATGTTTTGAAAATTGATTTCCTATATAATTCCTATCTAATTTCCATCTTTCTAGTAATTCATTATACAATCAAGCATGAAGCAATTATTAAAATTAAAATGTTATTTATAAGGCACTGTTCAGGCTGTTTGATTTCGTATCAAGACCACTTTCTTAAATGATGAAAAGAGTCCAAAACAAAGGGACACACAAAAATAATTCTTAATAAAGCTAGCTCAGTAGTAAGCATTTATATATCGGAAAGTACAGACAAAAGTTATTGTTAGTGATGATGTTTTGTGGTGGTGGTGGTGGTAATAGTAGATATGGTGGTGATAGTGCTAGTGGTAGTTGTGATGGTGGTAGTAAAGGTGGTGGAGGTAGAGGTAGTGATGGTAGTGATGGTGGTAGTAGTGATGATGGTAGTTGTGATGGTGGTAGCGGTGGTGGTGGAAGCCGAGGTGGCGGTTGTAGCAGTGATGGCCCGCAAGTAAACGTCTGATCATTAGACTATCATAGAATCCTTAGTCTACACTTACCCTCAAATCGTTGACGGTGTCATTATAGTGCGACAGTTTGTTGAAGGCCCCAATACCCACAGACACCTCGCCGAGCGTTCTGCTGATCACGGACACATTCTGCTTGAGGTGGTCAAGGTCGTCGATCAAGAGGTGGATGCAGTAGTCGCACTCTATAACACATTTGGAAAAGATAACAATTAATATTATATTGAACAAGTTGGCAGTGGTACACACAAGCCGGGGCAAATGAATATGGAATATAGTCAAAAATCATGTCAGTAGAGTGATTAAAAAAATAAGCAATATTAAAAATACATATTACATTATACATATACATAGTGTTTGGACACAAAAACACAACCATTCTAAACATTACATCAAAAGGAGGGTTTTTAAATGGGTTACATCAAAACGGTTACATATACATGATTACGTCTGAATGCTTTCAATTGGATTATTACTGTTTCTTCAATACTGTAATTCTTCTTAACCTTCTTACCTTGGCATCCTCTGGTCGGCACCAACACCCATCGGGGCAGGCATCGGTCACACAATTCACCTGTCACTCCAGGCAGGCAAATGCAGTTCCCTGTGTTTGCGTCGCATCCCGTAGCGCCATCAATGAGACACTTGCATTCTGGTAGGGAATGGGTAAGGAAATTTAAAAATCAATATATGAATAAAATTAAAAAAAGATAACGGTGAAGGTGGGTTTATAGTCTGTATCCCAACACAAGTACAGGCTCACAGACTTAACATCAATCAAAATACTCCCTGGCACACCGTGTCACTTTAAGTCCTCAAATCAATTCCCCCGGGGAGCATATAGTAAAGCAGCCTGTTAGGCTCATCTTACTAACATTCTGATGATGACTTTCTCTGCCTATAGCCGGGAATTCATTCACTTCTGAGTCGAGTGAGGGAAAACTTTGTAAGGAGTCTTTCCTAACGACTAAACGTGAAGCCTGGCATTGCAAGGATTTTGCAATCTTGTGCCCCTAACCACTCATCTCATCCACACACGCTATACAATGCAAATAAATCTTGAAAGAATAGAAGCATTTATTAAGTCGCGTCTTTGCTTTTTAAATATTTAAGAATATAAAGTTAACCTGTTTGGTCCCAGTCACATGCTGAGTACACAAACATCATTTCAATCAACAAGTGGTGGCAATCTTATTGACTCTATCTTTACAGTCAGCAGGCGAATTTCTTACTTTAATTATATTCATGCTCTTTGTCCCTTTACAGCCAGCAGGCAAATTTCTTACTTTAATTATAGTCATGCTCTTTGTCCCTAGCGCAAAACATTTGAAGAGAAACATTCTCAGTAAATATAAAAGTGGGATTTTAAATATCTAAAACAAACCTTGGATTTTCCCCTGTTTCCCGGCAAGTCCACAAACTTCTGTCAATCATTGAAGCTAATTTACATACCGATATTTTCACTAAAGTCATCCTCGCTTTGTAGCTTCGGCAGGTCACTATTACTATTGAATCCACTCACCTTGGCAGCCCGAGGGTCCATAGTTCCAATGTCCCGCCTTACAGCGGTCACAGTTGTCGCCTTCCACCCCTGGTTGACAACTACACGTTCCAGTCAGTAGATCGCACTGGGGACTCACAGCCCCGACACCACATTCGCAGTCCTGGCAACCGGCGCACGACTCATAGCCCCACGTGTTAGGCTGGTGGAGACATAGGAAAAAAAGAAAGACAAAACATATATCATATACATTACACATTACATTACATGGAGTGCGGGAAAGAAAACATGGGGAAAGAAAACATGGAGTGGGGGAAAGAAAACATGGAGTGGGGGAAAGAAAACATGGAGTGGGGGAAAGAAAACATTGAGTGGGGGAAAGAAAACATGGAGTGGGGGAAAGAAAACATGGAGTGGGGGAAAGAAAACATGGAGTGGGGGAAAGAAAACTTGTTCATCTTTGAGCAGGAGTGTTTTCAAATTAAATCATTGGATAAATGTAAACTTTTGTACGTTTATTTTTGAAGGAATTAACTTACAATAGAGTAGAGTAAGCTGGTTAGTTTTAGACGTTTCAAATTCATAGTTTGTTTACATTTAGGGTACTTGGTACTTTGCATCTACATCACAAAGGGGAAAAGTTTTTGTCATCCTTCTCCACGTGCGCATTTCAAGAAATATCATTTATCCCCTTAGACTTTGATCCACCGTAACTCCTTATATCAATTAATTATAATTTGTTAAAATGTTTACCCTGCAACGATCACAGTCGGGTCCTTCTACATTGGGCATGCAGTTACACACACCGAAATCTCGGTCACACGATTCAGAACCGCAACTATCGCAAGTACAAGCTGAAAAGGATGTGAGAAAATTTGGAATGAACAAAAGAAAAGAGCAAAAGTGTCAAATCAACGTAACAATTATCAAGCCATTATCACATTCAAGGCAGCAGACCAGGTCTATCATTAATATAAAATAAAACTGTGGTCCACTTGCTTTACTAAATCAACTACCTTTAATAACAACAGTGTCCACATGTCAAATAACATTTCATCAGCCAGACTTCCCTTTGTGCAAATTAATCCCAAGCTTGTCTCAATTAATAACAGTATCAACATATCTAGTAACATTTTGTTAGTCACAGGATGTGAGTTAGAGATGAAAGGTGAGTCAATCTCCCATTGTATATGCCTGGATCCAACAGATCATCAATCCTGACTTATTCAGTAGACTTCCCATGGTTTTCTCAAACCCAAGATCTCCACCTCGATGCAATGCAACCTCCACATTGACCTTCGACCCTGAACGACTCAAACCTTGTCTTTCAAGCTCCTACCCTCATCGGGAGAGGTTGATCAGCCTTTCTTATTGTGTTTCTAGCAGACTCAAACTATGAAATTTGTTCTTGTTTCTTGCTAGAACTAATATAACAGACATGCATTATAGACAAGAACCACAACAATTTCGTCTAAACGATGATATCCCTTTCAGTGGCGTTGATGAATACCTTGGCAGTCCTTCCTCCCGATGGCATCCCCCCAGTACCAGTCACGACACATGTCACAGTTGAGGCCAGCCGTGTTGTTGGCACACAGCAGACATGCGCCTGTAAACCTGTCACAGCTGTAGGGGTCATTCAGGTCAATGTTGCCACTGCAACTACATGGCTTGCAAAACTTGTCCACAGCCATTGGGTTCCCAAAGAAACCAGCAGCACACCTGAAACACAATTTGGGATACAACTTTTAATTTTTGCCTCTTTGGTAACATTTCCAGTTTCTATAGCTGTCTGGTGAACACCTGAGGCTACAATATCATGTTATCTGGTCCAGATACGATTAATATTGAACAGTGTATTGATTCTTGTACCAAATAAGGTTTATTGGCACAGTGATCTGGTCCCCTGCCTGCTTTAGAAATCTTGATCCATAGATTTTCCGGCTCTGTATCAGGCCATGTGTGGTTGTGGGGCGCAGACTTGCACTTAACCTGGATACATTTTATTTGGGTGTGCGCATCGATGCCTTCTGCCTTTGACACTGTCCTCGGCCAGACACAGTGCTGGTCCCTACACTGTTTGATTACGGTTCAAAAGGGAACAGATAACAAACAAACATGCCCATATAAATATTGTGTAAACACAAACCCGATTTAACACAAACACGATTTAACACAAACACGATTTAACACAAACACGATTTAACACAAACACGATATAAAGTCATTGAACTCACGAGTCACACAAGGCACCAGTGTAGCCAGCAATACATGCACATGACGAGGTGTAGCCGTCTTGACTAACATCACAACTTGTAGCAAAGCTGAAAGACAAATGCATATAAAGACATCTTATTTTTTCTAACCTGGATATCACATACCTTATTCTAAATTCAAAATACCAAGGATTTAAAAATATATATAATCATACATTCTAATATTTGTTCTTGTCATGGTGATTATTGATGATAAGAATGAGGATGAAGATGATGATGATAATGATAATGGTGATGATGATGATGATGATGATGATGATGATGATGATGATAATGATGATGATGATGATGGTGATGGTGATGACGATGACGATGACGACGACGACGATGACGATGACGATGACGATGATGATGATGATGATGATGATGATGATGATGATGCTCATCATCATCATCATCATCATCATCATCATTGGGCTGGCGTTTAAAAGCTCCATTTATTCCAACTTCACTTAACCCTTTCAGCAACCCTTAATCGGATACATCAGATTTCCACTTCTACTAAGACTTTCCTTTAATAAAATAGTACCTGCTAAAAGGGCTAATAATAATTGAGAGCAAAAGAGCTCCAAGAATTGTTGGGTCCACTCACTTGTTGGAGGGGATGGGCAAAGGACAAGAACAGATTTCACAGCCTCCAGTGGCGGGGTCCCCGAAGTATCCAGAGATACACTGCTCACAATGGGAGCCTGTCGTGTTGTCCTGGCAGTTCTGGAGACAGGGAAATAAAATGGCACATGACGTGAAGGCGGGCGTGGGATGTTGTGGAAGGTGGGTGTTAATTTTCATCTATAACACAACAGGCTAAGTGTTTATTCCTTCATTACTTATATAGATAGAGATATTGTGATTTTTTCTTGTTGTTGTGTTTGGGGGGTTTTTTTGTCTGTTTTGTTTTGTTTTTTCCTCGACGTAGAGGCATTGGCCCTCACTGTTTCTATCGTGTTTTTATGTTTTAGTGTTGCTGTCACTTTGTGTCGTCGCTTGACGAAGGCCTTTGGGCAAAACGTCGCTTGTCTTGTTTTGTCCTCGTCTTTCAAGAAGCCTCTTACTTATTCCTGTCATATATTTGCATACGATTGGCTTCAGTGGGTCCCATAATATATTTCACTTGTTACTTACATAGCAATTGAAGCGACATCAAGAAAACTATTCAATTCAACTTTTGGTGGGTTCCAATTTTGTTTTGTGTGCTTGTGTGGTAACCCGGTATTAAAGCTTTACCAAACTTATGATATAGGTTTTTTTTTGGATCAGAAGTGGGTAAAATCACATTCTACGCGTTACAAACTACTAATCTATCACTACTCAGTGACAATGACACAACGTCAACCCGGCTTTAGCTTTAATGCAATTGGTTTTGGGGGTTTTTTTTACTTTTGATACTTAGTGAAATAAAAAGACACAAGAAGTGAAGAGAACACAAAACTCCTTACATAACATTCGCCAGTCTCCACATCACATTCGTCTGTGTGTCCGTTACAGTTGCACTTGGCGCAAATTCCAAGATAGGGAGTAGTGCGGGCACGGTAATAACCTGCAGAACATTCCTGAAATAAAATACAGAAGGTTTACAGTAATAATAATATCAGTCATCAGCAAAATAAAAGGGGGAAAAAGTATTGGGGGGGTTTTTGTTGTTGTTTTTTTCTTGTTGTTTTCATGAGAATGCTTTTGTTTAACATTTTCCATCATAACAGGTTTTCCACAGCCATATTTTTCAACCAAATGCAATGATGGTATTTGATTGAAAAAATGTATGAAGCATATAAAAAATCACAGCCCGATACACACACACACACACACACACGCACGCACGCACACACACACACACACACACACACGCACGCACGCACACACACACACACACACACACACACACACACACACACATTTCATCCTCAACAATACAAAGAAATTAATTTTTTTTTAAATACTTCTTTTTTTTCTTTTTTTTTAAATACTTCTTTTTTTTCTTTTTTTTTGTGAAGAGTTCATCCAGTCCGCAAAAATTCACATATTCGTAAGGTCTTAGGAACCAAAATTAATTTTTTATTTTTTTAAATTGCATTTTAATACTTTAAGTAATAAAAAAAAATATGGGGGTAAAAATGTGTCCAATCCTTGACTAACCTCACAAGACAGTCCTTGGTAGTTTGGTGGGCACTGACACATTTCCACCGTGTCGGCATCCTCCCTCATTCCAGCCTCTGAGGCAACCTCCATTGTCACGTCGGTCAATCTGACAATTGGAAATAGTGAGTAAGTACATTTCATCACACTGTGTACCTTGTGTACGAGGATACCCATTACTATAAACCCACATTAATTAATAAAGGCCAGCAGCTTAAAACATGTCTTGGAGAGCCAATCATCAATAATAATAAATATAAAATCATAAAATTCCCTTTATTCATCCCATGGGGGAATTTGTCTTTAGGATCTATTCCGATGATAGACCGGAATAACCCAGGCGTCAGCCGCAGAGCAGCGCCTTAAAGTGGGATCAAAATGAAATGTTGATACAAAGGCCAAGGATGAAAAGGACAAGATCGTTAGGTTTTCCCCAGCAGCTTGACCTTGCTATTCGGGAAGTATCAAACCAAAAAAATCATAAGATTCCTTATTCACCATTGGAAAGTTGTTGTCACGGTACTTTTTACTCACAATAGAACGACCTCGGGGAAATGAAAAACCTATCCAGGAATCCTGATAGAAACATTTGTCAGTACACTAAAATAAATATTAATTCACTTTACTACTCTAAGTGTGACTTAGTACGAAGAGCTCCAAATAATTCCTGACCTGATCTCCCCAACCACGGTGTAGTAGGAGGCTCTGATCAACAAGGCGTCAATGCTGGACAAGAGCATCATGAACTGTTCCCTGGTGACCGGGGAGTTTGTCTTCTCGTGCACAAAGTTATACTAGAGAGGAAGAAGAAAAACAAAACATCCGCTTCATATAATCACTCTACTTCATACTCATGGGAATAGGAAACTATTTGATGACGGTACTCCATGATGAAAGGGCTTCGAACCACTTAACAACAAAACAGGAACATGACAATATCTTTAGCATTTTTTTATTTTATCATTTATTTTTAATCTTTGGATACATTTTGGTCCTGAGAAGAACCCTGTTGATATTCCTAGATTTCCAACCCTAGAACCAAAGCCGTGATTATAATAATAATAATAATAATAATAATAATAATAATAATAATAATAATAATAATAATATAATAATAATAATAA
>JARDUL010287275.1:0-14096 GCA_030265205.1 Dirona pellucida | reverse complement strand
TTCGACTGACTTACACACACTCATCAACTTGGACCGCTGTAAGCGATTAGAATTACAGTAATACTAGCGGCAGTATTCATGTACACAGCAACACTGTGTGAAAGGTCACATTTATTTTGTGATTAAAGATTGAATGGTGCTGCCTTTTAAAAAAAACCGCCGTGGCTGCTCGTATGAGAAGAAAAAATTATATTCGTACAGGCCCGTGTGAGAAGAAAAAATTATATTCGTATGGGACCGTATGAGAAGAAAAAATTCTATTCGTACAGGCCCGTATGAGAAGAAAAAATTATATTCATACAGGACCGTATGAGAAGAAAAAATTCTATTCGTTCAGCAGTTGCTAAAATGTACTTTCACTGTCAGTACAATGTAGGTACGAGTTTGATTCTTTCTTTCTCTTTCTGCGTTTGTCAATTCTTTGACTTTAGTAAAAAAGTCATCATAACTATCGAAAGCTTCAAGTTGAAAGCGTATTGTTGTTGAGACAGCCATTTTGACTTCACATTCACTTCATGTACGACTTATTTGTTTTTTATTTATTTAAATTACCCAGGAGCCTTTTGCGACTTAACCTCCAGAACCAGAATCCAGACTTGCACCGCATGTGCAGTAACCACGAGGTCGCGGCCGAGCTCTCCCGTACAAATATAATTTTTTCTTCTCATACGGGCCCGTACGAGCAGCCACAGTGTAAAAAAAAAAGGGGGATAACCATTACTACACTTTTAACCCATTTGAGGAAAAAGCAAAAAGTCTGAAATCAGACAAAATCAGTCTTTAAACACATTACTTGACTTTGCACCGGTGAAAAGTACCTCGCAATTTGCCCGTTATAAAGCAGAAAAGCTAGGTTTGTTTTGGAACTCATTATGGTAGCATATTCCTATTTTGAATAGTGTTACGTCCCTTTACTTGACAGGTATTAACCTAATTAGCTCTGTCAAGTAATGGGTTGAATAAAAAATATCAGAACAATAGGACAAGATTGACGTTCTTTATCAAACATTGGTAAACTATGGAGAAAAGCATTTGATGCCATGTTTCAATTGGACCACCTTTGGGAAATTCACACAAACTCCTTTCACCAATTGCAAGAGAATTAATACAGTATTTGAATGGAACCGACTAAGAAATAAAAATGAAAGCCAACCTGCAGCAGGAGCATCCTGAGTAGTCTGAGTTCCAGTGGGCTGTTGGACTGTCAGTACTAGAGAGGACAAAAGCTTGGTGTCCTCTGTGTCCCTCATAACCAAAGTCTGTTCAGGAGTCAGTCTACGTTCCCACATGACCATGTGTACCTGGCTGGGAGGGATACACGGTTTCACACACTGGTACCGTGTAATGACAGACTTGAGGTCATCACACTCCATCCAAGTGTTGCCTGCAGAGGACAAAGAGAGAAGTATATTTTAAAATGCCATACACATGGAGGCCCTCTGAAAGAATGAGAGAAAAGAGAGAGAATGTGAGGAGAGAGAGAGAGAAGGATATGCAGAATTCCATCACATTAAAAAGCAAGCAGTAATGCAGGTAAATTCAATAGCATCAAGTCTGAACAGTAAAATGAGGACAAGTATAATCAACTTATTTACCTGGTGCATTTCTGACCCATGCAATGAAATGGTCAGGGTTGTTTTTGTAATGAACCACAGCTGTCACTTCGTAACGGTCATTGTTATGGTCAAAGCCAAGCTCTTCAAATCGATTATGGGGCAGACCTTTAACAAAATGCATTTGGACAAAGTCTTGAAGTCTGTATAAAGGAAAGGAAAGGAAGAAAAACCAGACATGATAAGTTGACCATGGCATGTAAAATATAAAATTTATTCCTTATATATCATGTAAAATATATCAAGATAAAATGTTAGAAAATCAGATATATTGAAGACAGAACAAAAATCAGATATATTGAAACTCATAAAAGGGCAACTCTGCCCAGGTGGCAACTCTCAGTTGTCCTGTAACTGAAGAGTAACCACTGGGGTAACAGCAACGTGTTTATCGGTAAAATGTATGGACCTCATGGTACATTGTTGTCCAATTTACTGGTAAAGGTATTTGGACGCAGTGGGCTCATCACCTGCTCGTCTTTAATTCCCGATACAGAGTCTTTCTAGCCATGTGTTAGGTGATGAGTGGTGGTGTAAGTCCTCATTGACATTTGGATTTACTTCCCATGTACACCTTTCAGAGCTTAACATATGGCTGGCCCCTACACTGCTTATTGCGTTATAAAGGGAACTCGATAAACAAACAAACACACATAAAAGGGCAACAAATTCGAAAGACAGCAGCTCACATTTCATATCGTTTCTTGTGTGAAAGCCTTTTTTTGTGCTACAGCATTTCTTCAATCAAAAATTGTTTTCTCTTCTACTTCTAGCATAGTAGATTAGATATAAAATAGAAAGGTGACTCCCACCAGAAGCAGGCATTAGTGACTATGGGTTCCCTGCCATCATACCTATGAGACAATTCATATCAAATATGTTGCTCATTTCCAAATAACATCTCTATATTATAGCAAATTATAGATATCAAATTATCAAACAAAGCTACATACCCTTCAAACTTCATTAACATTCGTTGGTTTGGAGCTTGACATTCAAAACAATTGCGCACAAAGCATGGATCTTTCATGTTGAAGTTGGCCGGCACAGCAGGGATGGTAGGGAGAATCTTGCTATGTGTGTCATCTTGGGAGTAGCCACACTTATCACACTGAAAGTTTATGTTTAGAGAAGAAATGAATTTCTGTCTGAAGAATTTGTACAGAGATTTTACTTTAGTGTCCTATTTAGGAAGTGATCAAATCAAACCATTCACTTGAAAGGAATAAATTAAAATATATATATCTGTATTGAGACACAATGTGACATATATACTGACATTATCATTTCATCTCTTTGAAAACAGAACTGCTTCTGATCTGTGAAATCCAAACGTAGACTGTATCATTATTCCTCTCCACTAATTGTGATCAGGTTTTAGCTGACATTTTAAAAAATATTCTTGTCATGATCCTCTAATAATAATAACATTTAATTTTTCTAATCGACATCTTTTTCAACAATGGTTATTTAGTGAGTTTATTTTTATGGTATGATCTGACGATTAAAGAACACTGTCACTTAGAACGCTATTTTACTTTACATAGGCTGTTGGGGCCACCTTAGCATAGTGGACAACTCTACTGTTAAACTTTCAGCAACTAAAATAACATCTTGAAGAACCAACCTTAAAGACATAGCGAAAATTCATTGTAAACATTTGCTTGATGACAGGCTTCTCTCTGACAAGCAAAGGTAGCACCAACACAGGGCTGTTATGTTTTCCTCTCTCACATCGCAGACGAGGTTGAAGAGCCTGCCAAATCTGCTCCCGCATGGCATACAAAATATTGATAGCCTTGCCAATCTCATCCATATTCTCCTTGCAAACCAACTTGGACGTTTTAGCATCCCGAAGAGTCGATGTAGCATTTCCCGCTCCATTTTGAAGGGTGTTTGCAGCATCACTACTTCTTTTTAATAAGTTTTGAAGAAGAACCTGTAAAATGAGAACGGTGAAATACTAAATGATATAACATATTTGATACCATTTATTAAGATAAACTTAAATCTATCTTCCCTGAGACTCGTCCCTGAGAAAAAACGAAATAGTGGCACAGAAAGAGTTAAAATTCATCAAGTATGATTCAGATCATCCCCACGAAAGCTACTGTCAACTAATCAACATATATCTGAACAGTTGGAACCACTACTCTTTCATATCTAGCAAGTTAGACTAAATTATCCAGTGGCTAAATCATGAGCTGATGCCGCAGTGACTCGGAATAGACCCCAGAGACAAATTTGATGAATAAAGGGAATTTGGCTTTTTTTACATTGTATGATTAACATGATGTTATTACCTGTGGCACCAGTGTTTGAGTGCAGTGGGCTCATCATCTCTTTAATGCAAGGCCAAAGATAACCATGCATGTGGTCTGAGTGACCAAACAATACCAATACCAAACCCCACTTAAAATGGGATCAATCTTTAACTAAAGAAAGTTCTTAAATATAATTACCTGTGCCTGCCTGTTAGCTTTCAGCAGGGTGATAAGTAAAGTGGAAGCCAACTCGTGAGACGGGTCAAGATTGACCAATGGTTGCAGGGAGGGGGAGTAGACAAGCATGATGAGGACCACATCCATCCAACACATGGCATCTAAATTTTGCCACTGCACAAAGAGATTGTCTCTTGAAACAGAAGCAGGTGTCAAACTTGAAACCCCTTTAATTTCATCTGTCAACTTGGCCAGCATAGATTCAGAACCTGAGGGGGTAGGGGGGGAGAAGAAAAAGGTTAGTGACAAGCCAGCATTGCTATCATCAAAGAAATGAGAAGTTCTGCAATCTGAAAAATTTGTGCGTAGCTTTTTCACATGGAACAAAAGGGAATCCAGCCAGGGTGGTTATGAAACCATGTAAACAGTCACAATTTCCACGCTGAAACGCTGCTTGGTGAAATATAAAGTTGCAGAAAGAATACTTATCAAATAAAATCAGCAGCAACATTATAGTGGCACCGTTTACCTCTTTAAAATATTTTTGAACAAGACACAGATCAACATTCACAATTGGGGCGACCTACCCTACATGTTAAAAAAAACTTTTTATTTTTTTAAAATATATATATAAACACCCAGTTATAGAAAGGAATACAAATGTTACTCAGTAATGAGCCCACCTTCTGCACCTTGAATTCCTTGTGCCATCTTCAGATTGGCTAAGTCTGAGTTCACTGTCTCAACTCCATCTTCTGCTACTCTCCTTGTGATCATTGCTACAGGCCTGAACTCATCCATGTCAGCGTCTTGGGAACTGTTTTCAGTATTTGAGGTTCCCTTCAATTCAACAGATCCTGAAAAAAAATAAAAAAATCCAAAGGTTTGCACTAAAAAAACAAGTATTTTTCAATAGAAAATTGGAAATGAAAACATGTGGAATAGCATTATTCAAACCACATTATATGTCATTATTACACTGTCATTGTCATACTATTCCTGGGGAGATGATACTTTAAATTCAGTCAAAGATTTTTAATGCTGAAATTTCTACACATTTTTCGTCACTGCTGTTATAACTCCAGACAAATATAATTATAATATATACTTCTTCCTTATCCATTCCCTGCAGTAAGCTCTTTGGATCAAACCAGGTGATATACCCAGTGTCTAGTGTAGAATAATAATTTTACCAGCACAGCGGCATGAGTGGCCTACTCTTTCAAATACTGATGAGGGTTCTTCAGATATGGGACTTGTTTTTCGCACCACCAGAGAAGGCCAGTGGCTCTACTACCCATATATAGCCAGACAACGCACTTATTACAATTCAGAAAAATCATGCTTCAAACTCTGCATCATTCGTACATTTCCCGTCAGTTCAGAGGGAAATTATTCTCACATACAGGGATCAAACTCTGGTGGAACATAAACCGCAAGACCACTGCCACCTATAATTAATTGTATACCATTAGCTTGAATAGAGGAAAACATAAGGGCTCTATAGCACATAGAAGGTGATAGATAAAATACTTTTAAAAGTCAAAAGATGATTATTTCCTGCCTGATTCAACTGCAAGACATTTGTCCTAGAAGCTGTCACATTTTCTAGAATGAAAAAGCACTGTTACCAAGTCTAAATATTATTAATCTAGACATTGCAGATTGATCAGATCCCCTGCTGGTCTTAATATTTTCCAGTTCTGTGTTCAGCCAAAAATGAAGACACCTGTGTGTTTGCATGCTGATGCTTTTTTGGCCCTGTGCATTGCCCGAAGCTGGGCACTGCTTTATGAGTGCAGTTACAAAGGGAGAAGTGAATAGGGCAATTAAAATATCAATTTACTCTTACAAAGACTTAGTAAAGTTAAGGGGAAAGGACAATGTTTAACTTGAAAGACAAAATTACATACCAAAAAAAAAGAACACTTAATTTCATACCTTGACCTGCCGTGAGATGGGACAGTTCTGCCAGCATACTGAGTCCACTCATACTGTTGTCGATAGCAAATCCTGATGCAGAATTTTGCTGGGTCACTGCTGGAACGGAAGGATCTTCGATGCTCTGTTCAGGTTGTTGTTGAACAAGCTGTTGGTTGGCCTGTACCTCCTGAGCTTGCTGGTATTGTGGTGTTGTTTCCTCATTGGATTCAGAGTCCATTACAGAAGTGGTAATCCTCCCGTCTTCACTCTGGGTGTAATAAACCTGCTGACCCGGAACCATTGTCTGATTTGCATCCATAATAGTGCGGATGATGCGACCACTGGAATCCTGCATGTAGACAAACTGCTTTCCAGGAGGAGCAACATCATTGGCTGATTGAGCTGAATCAATTGGGGTCAGCTGACCATTCAAGTCGTGGGCATAGATCACTTGTTGTTCCATTTCAGGCTGGGGTTCAGCTGTTTCTATTTGTTGTTGTTGCTGCCCTTGTTCTTCTTGGTATGGTACACCACCAGAATTGACAATCGTAGTTTCAATTTGCCCATCCGAGCCCATGCACTGTTTGTACACAACTGAGTCTGAATAAGATGCGATATCATTGGGGTCAATGATGGAGGTGACAACTTCACCAGATGTATCAGTCATTTGAATAAAGTAAACAGCATCACTGGCCACGGTCCCTTCTGAAGTTGTGGCTTCAGGTTGCATTTCCTGGTTTTGGTCAGCTTGTTCTGAAGCATTTTCCTCCACAATCTGAGTTTGCTCTAGACCAGCATCTGCGGCTGGTTCAATTACTATAGGATCAGATGCAGAATCAGTCTCCATCAGTGAACCAGACGAGGACATTGCTTGAGGCATCTGAAGCACAGATATCTTTTTGGACTCCTGTGACTTAGTGGACATGACTGAATCTGTCACTGAAGTCACATTATCAGAAAGTTGTTTTGTTTCATCTGCATCTACCTCCATTGATGTAGAGGTTTTGTCCTCATCCTGTGAAGTTGAGGCAGATGCAAAAGCAGCGAAAGCACTTTGGAAACTGTTAGACAGCTGAGGTAAGGAAGAGGATTGTTTTGGGGATGATTGCGGCCCAACACTGTCCTGTGAAGTACCTAAGTCGTCATCTAAATGAGTTACCAACGCAGTGCCAGAGGGTGTAATATTTGAATCTGTTTCACTGACAGTGCAAATTGGTGCTGTTTCAGCATCATGCGGAGCATCATTCAAAGTTGTCCCTTCTGCTGATGTTGACTGGTCACACCCTGAGGATATAACTTCTGGATTAAAATCCTCAGATGGACCGGGTGCAACAGTCTGTTCCAAGTTGAATCCTACATCTGAAGGTTCCTTGTTTACGTTCGGCACATCAGCTATTGAATCTGAAGCTACCTCACAACTCTCAGTAACACCATTTAAACCCATCTCACCAACACAAACAGTGTCTGAATGAACATTTGATGATAGCTCGCCATCAGTGGCAGTATCTACAGGTATTACATTTGAAGGAGTGTTTTCCATTTCTTCTCCTGCAAGTGTAGCATCATTCGAATATTGGGTTATGACCTCAGTACCAGAAGGATTATTTTCCATTTCGGCTCCTGCAAGTGTAGCATCATTCGAATATTGGGTTATGACTTCAGTACTGGAAGGATTATTTTCCATTTCTTCTCCTGCAAGTGTAGCATCATTCGAATATTGGGTTGTGACCTCACTACCGGAAGGATTATTTTCCATTTCTTCTCCTGCAAGTGTAGCATCATTTGAATATTGGGTTATGACCTCAGTACTGGAAGGATTATTTTCCATTTCTTCTCCTGCGAGTGTAGCATCATTCGAATATTGGGTTGTGATCTCAGTACTGGAAGGATTATTTTCTATTTCTTCTGCAAGTGTAGCATCATTCGAATATTGGGTTATGACCTCAGTACTGGAAGGATTATTTTCCATTTCTTCTCCTGCGAGTGTAGCATCATTCGAATATTGGGTTGTGATCTCAGTACTGGAAGGATTATTTTCTATTTCTTCTGCAAGTGTAGCATCATTCGAATATTGGGTTGTGACCTCAGTACTGGAAGGATTAGTTTCAATTTCTTCTACAAATGTAGCACCATTCTCATATTGGGTTGTGATTTCTGTACTTGAATTTTGGTTTTCAACTTCTTCGACAAATGTAGAATTATTATCATATTGTGCAGTGACTTCTGCATTTGGAGGATTGTTTTCTATTCCTTCCCCCACAAACAAAGCATTACCATCACATTGTGTAGTGACCTCTGTACCTGCAGGATTGTCTTCTAAAACTACTCCTCCAAATGAAGCAGCATCATCATTTTGGGCTGTGATTTCTGCTGATGTCGGCTGCTCTGCTAGAAATTCAGATGAAAGAACATCAGCTTCTGTGGTTATGTGTGGAATACTTTCTTCTGCCAATGTCATTTCTGTTGAGGCAACTTCCTCTGTGGCTGTGACAACTGTAGAATTTGAAGATGATCCAGAATATTCTAGTGTATTTACTTGTGAATGACCAGACGGTACAACTTCAGTCACATTTTCATGTGATAATTCGCTAACTTCTTTACATTCATCTGGGCAATATTCATTATGTTGATCTACATCTGTGGCAACATTTTCTTCCGACATAACATTTGAATCAACAAGCTCAGAGGAAGTCATTTCAATTCCTGCATTTAATGAAGGCTCAACCTGCATATCATCATGATCCATTGTTTCAGTATGTGTAGTTGAATCTAACGCCATGGATGCCTCTGTCTGTTCTGTTGATGCACCTTTCTCTTTCGAAGATAATGTACAGGGGAGATCAGGGTCATTCCCTGACTTTGGTAAGTCTTCAAGGTCTGAAGAACATTCAATATCTCTCTCTGTTTGCAACACCACATGTGAAGGTAATTCAACAGTAGTATCTTGTATTGAATCAGAAGTTTCCACATTTTGTCCAACATCAGCATCATCCTGTACCAAAATATCTGAATCCATGGTTGTACTACTGACCACGTCTGCTACTTGAGAAGTTTCTAAAATATTTGTGTCTTGCTGATGGATAGGTTCAGATGCCTCAGAGGCAGACATTTCTGTTGCAGGAGATTCAAGGGCATTTTGAGACAATACAGACTCTTCAGAACTTGCATTTTCTTGATTCTGATTTCCTGTGGTAGGCATGGTGAAAGCTTACAAACCAAACAAAGAAGTATCAAAGGGAAAGTCCATACATTCCTCTGTATCTTTCAAGGGTCCATTAGCAAAGGAAGGCAGCACGCTATTTGAAGTATTTCTATGTTCGTCAACAAAATGGATTCTAGTAGAATTCACAGTCTGATAGTTGCTAAAATCACGCTGATCGCTATGCTTATCTGCATCAAAGACAAGATACCCGCTTGTAAGTGGTGGTTGAGCATTAAGGTGGAAACTTTCAGAACTCTCTGCTGAAACGTGAGAAATCGGGGTGAAATTTGAAATATCCAGCGAGTCAACACCTTTCTTCTCAACAAAATTGTTTATGGCTTGAATGTGTGACAGGTTAGATTGTCCCCCAGTCTCATCAACATGCAATGCTTCGAGTTGATCGTTACTTTTAGTTGCTAACTGGGATTGGTTTGTTCTTGTAGCTACTGTTACAGTTTCAGTTGTAAGTCGTAACTCAGACGATTGGGAAACTGGAAAACAATTTTCAACTCTATTACCTTTAGAATTGCTTGATCTGACAAACTTAACCTGAAGAGAACCTTCTATGATTCTAGCCAAGGTTTCTGGTGGAACAACTAATTTTCTTACTCTCTTCCCATTAGTAACACTAGGGGCCTGAGATTGCGTTGGAGTGGTTGGACGAGAGTCTAGAGAATCACTTGACACAGATTCAGATTCAACACTACTGGGTCTTCTGTTCTTTCCTAAATTGAAACTGTTTCGACTCTTGATTGAACCAAGTGGAAAGGTCCCTTTCTCGAATGTGACAGGAGATGAGTCAGTATACAATAATGGATCAAATGTCTTATATAATTGCTCTTTTTCTATTCGTTTAGTTTCAAATGAAGAAAAACTGTGAGCATGTCCACAAAGAAATGGAGCAAACGGAACAAAAGTCTTTTTCTCCTCGACAAAACTAGATGAATCCCCGATAGGGGTAGATGATCTAGACGCTTCAGATGAAGAATGTCCAGTGGCAGAAGCTCTTGAACTGACTGACTGTGTAGTGCGTACGTCTGTCCGTGCCGGTTGAGGAACACTACAAACACTTCTTGTCTTTCGTAGCGAAGAACGTTTTTTGGAGCCAACTCCTGGATTCAGTCTAGATAAATCCCTTTTAACAACCAAATTTTCCCAAATGGGGGATGACATGAAAGTACACTGAAAAAAATCCCAAAAAATTAATGAAACATAAATCTGCATCGAATCAAATAGGATACAATCAAAATTTAAAAAACTTGATTGCGAGTATAAATATATTAATTTGCTAATGATCATGTGAAAAAAGGTAATCAGAACTAATGAAGGTTTTCCACCAATCTTAAAATTCCAATACTTTATATCAAACGAGCTAAGTCACATGACCAACAATTACCAAATTTGATGTTTCAAGGACTTAAATAACTGCCAAGTTTTTCTACCTGGGGCTGCTCCCAGAACATTGCCGCTGTACCTGCCTCTTAGCATGTATTCAGTGTCGTCATGATTACTAAAATATTGATGTAGCACCTAGCTATCAACAGATTTAGTTAAACCTCCAACACTCACTCATCCGTAAGTAACTAACGAAATTGATTATGAAAAGTAACATGATTTGGTTTTATTTATTCATTAATCTTTCATGGCACACAAGTGAGGGAGGGAATTGTGAGGACATGGGTGTTCTCTAGTCTTTCCGACTGCTTCATAGGAGCTTAGTCTGGACATATCAATGTCAGCTTCTGTGTCAGAACTATTTCTGCCACTTTCACAACACTAAAGGTGAAAATTAGAGTCATTTTCATGTCCCGTACATATTTTCTCACTGTCCAACAGAAATGAGTTAAGAAATAACCCAATTTTGATTAGTAACAATGAACATGGAAAACCACCATCCCCTACCCCCTTTCAATGAAACTTTCATTAATAAGTCCTTTCTCCCATCCCTCACCAAGATTACTGACATGCTTTTTTTTACAAGAATGGAAGAGGATTCACAATTCATAATCACATTAGAGTTTTTTAAATAATGAATGGGTAGAAGAAAAAATTATTCACAAATCAGAAGGATCATCATCAACTTAACATGGTTCTTCAAATAAAAAATACACTGAAATCTACTTACATCAACATTTTTGCACATCAAAATAGCTTCGTCATCATTGAGTTGTAACAATTGAAGAATGCTTTGTACGCCTAGGAGGGAACACTTTTGACAAAACTGTTTTGGAGATCTTCTGTCAATAGTCTGAAAAAGAATGAAAACATTTTAAAAATCCACTCCACATTTGGTTTTTTTTTAATAATGAACACTTACTTTGCATGCAAATTTGAAATATTATGTATCTATCTGGACCACTTCCAGGTATTCATAATGCTTGACATAAAAAATAATAATAATACTTACTCAAACGCTTTGCTATTGAGAATAATAAAGCACAACATTAATTTTTTTTCAATAATGTCCAAACAAACCATTACTAAGCCATCTAGGGATCAATTTCAAATAAGCATAACTAAATTTAACTTGACTCGTACCATTCCCAAATCTTGGAAGTAGAAGGAAAATAGCCATGTTATAATATAAGTAACATTTAATTTCAAATATTTGGATAATAATATTGATCTTTGATAGAGGATTTTCATTAGAAAGACTGTTCTCTTCTTTATCAAATACCTTACATACTTACCCCAAAGTACTCCAGTATTAACACAAAAAAGACTAGTAAAAAAAAAAAAGAACAATCTTTAAAAAAATAGCACAGAGGTACAGAAAAAAAATTTTTTTTAAATTCACAGAAATAGTATCATTTTAATCCATTGAACCAACTACCACTATCTCCCTCCTGACCCTCTTGAACTAAAAAAAAAAAAGTACAATTAAAAAAAGCACAAAAACGTCTCCAATTATTTCTAGGTGTGAGTCTGCATGAGGAGAGACACACAAATGCGTGGAGAAGCCAATTGCCTTTTTTCGTAGAGCAGTTCTGCTGCCGTTGGTAGAGTTCGTAGGATTCTTTGCCCAAGACACAGTACGCTCAATACTCATAATTTAAACCTGCAAGCAGAGACAGTGAGTGCACATATGATTACCTCAGCCGTAACAGGCATTTTGAACCATTTTTAAAATGACAGATTTCAGTCAGTTCGACTTGTGTGTAGTACACAAAAGTACAACAAAGTCGACTGATTGCTCTGCGCGGCACTGCTCTTTTCTGTCCAATGACGTCATCAATAGCAGCGACATCAATGCATAACGAGTACAAGTACAAAAAATCATGAAGTAAAAGAAAATGAAAAATGTATCATGCTTAGTCCTTTTGTCACATTTTGAAGCAATCAATTATTCAGAAACACACATTTGAAAGTACAATACCTCAACTTTTAAAAATTGAGAAACAAATGGGTACCATGACAACAGTACACTGTGGAGCCAAATGAGTAACACAAAACTTGATAACCCTAGTTTCAGTCAGTTGAACTGATCTCTTGCGCAGTCTTCAATCCACAACTCTCAAACATTGCATTCACCTTGCAGAAAACAACTACAAACCTACTCAATACTTTCGATCTATTTAGCATTCAAAACGGACCTTTAAATATTTCAAAGGTCTGCTTACTAGTCATTTAAAAAACAACTGATCAACAGCTCCTCACTCCCTCTAACAACAACCAATCCCATCTGTTTTACTTATGATTGTTCATTGTCCCTTGACGAAGGTGTATGGTCGAAACGTCTGCGTTTTGAACTGTCTATCATTGAAAATAATTAACATAGCCACGGCAGGTTATTAACACTAGCGCCTTCTAATCTGCCCTACCCGTTCCTTCAGTTTTCATCATGATTTCAATGCTGGATTGCCAATCATCTAACAATAACAACAATCTCTCTTCAAATGCAAACTATCCGCTACATTTTTAAGTATCAAAAGATACAATGATACCGATTGCGAGTAAATCACACACCTTTTTGTCGCACTTTACACTGATTGTTTTTCACTGCATGACAAGCGAGATAGCCCATTGCTTGGTGGGCTAGATAACAACTGTTTTCTTTCATGTGAGGTTACCAATGGTTTGTGGGCGGAGTTACTAGTCAATGAAACACTACAATTTCATTGAGTGGACATGCTATTTGTTAAATTCAATATGGGTTTAGAAGGCGGAATTATTGATTAGTTCCTATTCAAGTTCGCAACTTGAATTTGAAATAATTTCTCTTCTATGCATCCTCACGTCGTTTTAGTTAATGGCCTCAAAATCCATTAACTATGCACGAGGCGTGCCGATCCTGACAGGTTGATGGTCGACTGCGGTTAGCACCGGTTTCGAGCCGTGGCGACTGCCGGGTATGATCAGTAACAATTATTACATCTTTAAAACACACTTTTCGGTCTCAAACTTCATCCGTATTTAAAAATCAAACTTATCAACACTTCATCCTAGGTATCCTGTTTCTTAACCTGAAATTTTGAGGAAATTTCTTCATTGTTACATGTTTTTATGTACATTTGAAAAGTACGACTGAAATCAAGATATGATCGTTATTACTTATTGTTTGACAATCAAACTTTCAAAAAGGACACAGACAAGTTTCATTTAATTTATTAACAAATTTTCTCCTTTATTTGCTGTTTTTAATGAACCAAAAATATCAAGCATTAAAAAGTTATTTCTGTTCTAATAGACCAGGGTCTGATTTTCAGTTAATTTCTTGCATCCAGGAGAATAGAACACTATTTTGTTTGATTATTCAAACCTATTCCACTACTTTTTTTTCTAAAACAAATTTGTTTTCTTCAAATTTATTATGAAAATTTGTGTTTGCAAGCTAGATTTTATGTTGTGAATAAATCACATCTCTGAGCAATGCATTTTCCAATTTAGAGAGAGAGAGAGAGGAAGGCAGAGATATAT
>JARDUL010287056.1:0-14103 GCA_030265205.1 Dirona pellucida | reverse complement strand
CATTTTAGGTTGTTTTGGATATTGACGCCTAAATAATGAATGCTATCTACATGTTGAAGGGGCTGATTCAGTATTTCGTATTTGTGTTTGGGGGGATGTTGTCTATTACTAACGGCCATGACATTGCATTTTGACGGATGGAACTTCATGTGCCATTTTTGTGACCATGTTATGAGGGAATCTAAATCTTTTTGGAGTGTTGGTCGAGATATTTTGACAGCTAGCGTACTACCTATAAAATGTGGGCGAACATCATATTGCAGTATTTACCTAATTGTTTTTGGATTGCCATCCTCTTTAACATTATGGATTAAATTACCCCACCACGATCATCATCACCATCACCATCACCAACCGTTTGAAAAGCATTATGCAAATATAAAGTCATAAAATCAGATTATATTATACCAAGATATATATAATAGTAGGGGCGGGCTTTGCCAACATGGGACATGTAGCAAAAACCGAGACTCATATCTTATCTTGTTTGGTAAACAAAAAACAAACAAACAGAAATAGAAAACCAGTGGTATATAATGATTTATTAGATTCTGGTATAAACAATATAAAGGAGTAAACGTTTCGGGTTTTCCCTGTCTCGATGGCACAGTACATCCTAGACCTAACAACGGGACGAAGAAAATGAATGTTTGTTTATTATACTATGTTCATACCAGAAGTTATTGAATTAGTATACGTACACTCTTGATTTTCTTAAATAGTAAAGCAAGGAATGTAAGAAATTAATATATAAATGATACTTGCTGGTCGGTATCACTTGGGATTACAAACATGTAGCAGTAATTCGAAATAGTAAAAAGTTGTGACAGCCAGGTGTGATTCAGAGACAACGAAACCCATTGTCATGAAATACTGCATGCAGTCTTTGTTTCTTACCAATGAAACTATCAATCATGGTATGATATAATATAATATTATATTATAAATTTTACCGATAGATTTTTGGGTTCTTTAAACGTGGAAATGATTACCAACATTAGGTAGGTTGCGTTAGACGTTATGTTAGGGGAAGTTACTCTTATTAGTAGTAAGTCAGCTGTTTCTGTTTACATTTTCAAGTAGTTTACTAACTAGACTACCACTTCTTACTACTAGTACTAGTACTAGACTACGTAGTCTTGTCTTCATTATATTTATTCTCTCTGGTTTCAAAATAATTATTTCTAAAGATGGTGCTTTTATTCCTTATAGTAAATGTGCAGGGTGAAAAACCATTGACTTTATTCCACAAATATTTTGATCAACTTCATACACTTCACAGTTCTGATGTTGATGTGGCAGCGGACAGAATTCGACGAACTCGTCGCGAGCAAGTAACCAGAACAGTAAAGAGACTACACTCAATGTATCAGTTTAATGCGACAACAAACCCTCGTAGTTTTGACTTTGATTTACAAATTCTAAATAACGACGATGCAGGGCAGGACTTCGATGTTCACACTTTCCGGCTTACAAAAGACGATCCATTTACCTCAGAAATGCGAGTATTTTGGCTTTCAGTGCAAGGTTTTGTGCTTGCCTTTGTGTGCCATCCCTGTGAAAACAGACTTCAAGCAGAACTCACACTAAGGATTTTGACGCGACAGCTGCATGAAGCAACCAGATTTGTGTTACAACCAAATATCGTATTGTCTAAACCTGAAAAAGTTAACATTGTTATATCAAAATTCATTCCAAATGGTCATTTTCTGTTTATGAACCACAGACTTGTTCGTCAATTAGAAAGAGAAACTGAAGTTTTGCTGAAAGTGTTATAACTAGTTATAGTTAGAGCAGAACCTAGTGATCATTCTCATTCTCAGATTGTGATTATAATATTTATAATGCAAAAGAAGTGCTCTTAATTTTATTTTTATTTATTTTACTACTGGTACTTACTACGCATTTTTTTTTTTGATAAAAATAGCTCACATATATTTTTTTAATTTTGTATTGTAAAATGTTTTTAAGACAAATGTATCAATTTTATATTGACAATGTGCAACCTGCCAACACAGTGATGGGCAAACTATGATCCATTCCCTCACATTCAATGAGATTCTCAGGTTTATTTGCTGTGACAAAAATGCATTCACTTTAACTTTCTATTTTTATATAAAATTAATTTTATTTACATATATGATGATAGAGAAAGAAATTTGCATTTTTAACCAACATGATTTTTATATAGTATGCAAATGGATGAAGTGATGATTGTTTTGTTTTATATATATTGCATGAAAAAAAGAATAGATTTAATGCGTGATAGTGATAATGAATGTTTCTACTCCAAGGGAAAGCAGGGCTTATTATGAGATGTATTCAGCCACACTGGCCTGGGGAGACATGGAGGGAGTCATTGAGTTTATTACATATATTCTACCTTTAAAAATGGGGGTTGGAAGCCAAAGCAGTGTTGGTCAAAATTGCAAATTGTGTCTCTGGCACTAAGGGTGAGGTCCACACATATATATATATATACTGTTGTTTATGTCCATTTGGCATTCACTGGAACTGGATACACACTCAACTATGTATTCAGTTTTTTTTTCACTCAAACCACTTAAAATTTAGGTTTCCAAGTGTGTATTATGTTTACTAATATATTTATATACTAATATAATTACCAAGAGACAACTCACTAGTGACCTCATATTTTTATTCAGAACTTGAATTGGATTGACAACTGATTAATCTCTAATTTTATGGTCCTCACTAAGTCTCTATAGCTATAACTTACACACTAGTGTTTTGTAAAGATTTAGCTGAGGAGTAAAAGTAAAGGCCATGGATAGCATAAAAAAGTAGTAACAATGATATTCAGAGAATTTGAAGAGATTTTATTGAATTGAATTGAATTGACGTAGATGGTTCACAGCCTAAATTTGCAAAATATTATTCATTTTACCTCATTATTCATCCCATACTCTTTCGTAAAAAGAGTCTTGATCACATTGTTTATATTTATCTGAACCGTACTAACTTTGTTAAAATAAACTGATTCTTAATGATCTTCATTGGCTTCCAATCAGTGCAGCAATTGATTTTAAGATACTTTCTTTTTATACTTCAAATATTTTTAATGGACTAGCTCTCACGCATCTTGCAGACTTCTAGAAGCATATATCAACCTGACGTTAAGATCGTCGGAGTCAGCTTTTATGAAAATACATTTTTGTTCGTCTAATTTTAGCATCAGATCTTTTGGTCATGCTACCTTTGTGGAATTCCCTTGATTATGAAACAAAGACGTTTAGAGTCTTAAAAAGAAATTGAAAACTTACTTTTTCAAAAAAGCTTTTTAAATGAATTAATAACTGTCTAATAATTCTCTCCAAATTCTAGCCTCTTAATTTGTACTGTAATGTGATGTCAATGTCTCGATGAATTGTACCTACCATCTTTCATGTAATTATTGTCTGTAACTTTGTACTGTTTAAAGCACTTCTGAGTACACATGTGGACAGTTTACAAGTGCTAGTGCTATGTAAATAAATTATTATTATTACCAGTATTATTATTATTATTATTATTAGGATCCATCTGAAAACAAGAATTTCCTATCTTGAATTTGTTACTAATGCATTTAATGTGATGAGCAAAATAGAGAAGTGTATTGAGTTAGCATTTTGATTTAATTGGGACTGGCGATTTGTTTTTATCAGCAATTAAATCAGATCATTAATTGAGTTTCATAAATGTTTAAATTTTACATGAGTGATGAAGCAAAACTGAGTGAAATCAGGTGATAATCAAGAGGGGGAAAAACCTCAACCTAAATGCTGTGTAAGATCTATCCTTTAAATTTGATGTGATCAATCGGTACTAAGCTGGAATATGGTATCAATGAAAATTATTCATGCTTGCTTTCATTTGTAAAAATACAATAACACCCCTTATATACTTAAGGACCAAAGCAAAGTTGGCATTATTAGAGTTTGGCATTATAATGATGATCTTCAACAGCATTTATATCTTTTTGAATACAGTCTGGCCAGTATTATGATGAAAAGCAGAGATGGTAAAAGTGGATGACAATTTATAAATTTATCAGAAGGTAGAGGTTACAAGACAAGATTTAACAGGAAATAGTATTTTGGAATGTCACATCAGTCTGGATGAAATCCCAAATGTTAAATTAATTTAACATTAATATAGTGTCATAAGTCAATCTCAGATGACTCCTTCAGTCAGACATAACTAGGATTGTATGTAGGCCTACTGTATAGTGTAACGAGCTGATGTGAACACAATAGTTTAATAAAAACATTGTATATATAACATCTAAACTTTTTAATGCATGTAAATATATTCTAAACATGAAGTATTTATAAAGCTTACTTCAGTTTTGAAATGTCAAGTGGACAATGATGTTAATTTATATTTATCAAGTTTTGCCATTGATCACATATATTATTTACCATGAATTGATGATTACAGATATAATCAAAATCACTCATTTCTTTCATCTTACCAGTACATTTCTCCCCTTGCCTCTACATTATATTTATATTATTATATATATTTAATGAAATGTTGTTTCTTTAAATAATTTTTTGTTGTTGAAAGGACAGCGCAAAATGTCAACTAAATTACACACATGATAAATTTTATGATGACTTCTATTACTTCTAATGAAAAGGAACTGCAAATAAATACTTTTTGTTACTTTAAATATAAATCATAAATCAATTCGTTGATGCATTTGACTTATTAAAAATGTATTTGTTTTATTCACTAACTATTGATGTAATTTAAGGCACAATTCATTTGAGTCAATTATTGTTACCTGAAACTGGAAGTGAGTCACTGCTCATAGATGACATGTATTGCCTCAAAATCAAAATGTAAAGCAGTAGCAGTATTGCTATAAAGTTTAAATAAAAATGTATTGACATGTATCATGGTTGAAAAAGGAACCCAACCAAACAACAAATAAAATAACGCTACTGTATGAAGGAATATTTTAGGCAGGTGAAGAGCGCAATATTATAGTTAAAGGACTCAATTGTGAATAAAGATTGAAGTTTGTGCCCAAAATTATTATTTTTACCTCAAACTCCAAAGTTGTCTGAGAACCATTGATATAGGTATATGCAGGTATTTCGATACCTTAGGACCCCCACCCTCCCTTCATGGCCAGCCAAACTCAGAATAGATAGAATAAAACAAATGGAATAGGTTTCAACAGTGATTATTTCTGATCTCAAATCCCAAAGGTATCGAAACACCCTGTATTATTATTATTATTATGATCATAGCTCTTCAAATGGGTTGAAAAGAAGATTGTGACATCATATTTACTTGATTTATTTTTGTGTAAGATAAAGAATATTTAAAAACTTGCAGTGGAAGATTCAGTGGTTCTAATTTTATTTATTGACAAGCCTACGTTTTATATTTAATGCATTGTTATATTCATGAACATAAATGATTTTATTTTGCTAACGATTTCTTTTCTTATAGAATTATTTTTTTTCATTCATAATAAAGATTGTGATATTTTTTAAGAATTCTGTTTTTTATTGTGAAGAATGTAGCAACCCTTACTTTCACTTTTAGAGAGAGATTCAACTTTGTAGTTTAGGTAATATAAATGTTATTCCCAAAATACAAGTTGTATAGGTTTTTTTAAAATCACCCTCCGGCCCCGTACAATGTGAAGAAAGATACAGTAGGTGCCAGATTCAAGCACGGTTCGCATTCAAGCACGCAAACTCACTCTTACCGATTTTTTGCTATATAAACTAATCGCTTTTAACTTTTAAGCACGGTCACTTTGGATTAAAGCACGCCTCGATCCTAGCATCGCTCTGATTTCACTGCATAATGTGATAAACACAATAATAAAATGAAAAAACAAACACACAAAAAACAATTTAAAAAAACCAACAAAAAACAAAACTAGACGTGTCTTTAATAAAACATCTAAGGGACATAACCAGAAAAAAAGAGACCAAGTGTACCAAAAGGGAGATAAGTCAATATATAAAGTCAATTTCGCATTCAAACACGCTTTTCTCTCCTACCAACCACTGTGCTTGAATCCGGCATCTACTGTATTACATTTCTACTTTTGGGGAAAATGGAGATCAATGTTTTGTTGTGAACCCTCAAATGTGGAAACTGAAGTTCACATTGAATTATGAGATTTACATCCGTTATGAAAGAAAAAACCCAGACAACTTTTACAAATCAATCAGTTTCAATCCCTCCTCATCTAACTCAACATTATGCACAGTCGACATTATATATCAGTATCAGTCTGGAGGTTGTGCATTCAAGTCAACACGACATACTTTATCCAACACTTCATTAGAAGCAAGTTAAAGAAAATGCGTTTTAACTGCAGCTGGGAAATCAAATCAATAGCATAATACAACAGCAGTGGTTCACAAAAAGCCTATTCTTCTAATGATGGCTAATGAAGACATATTTTCTTCTCGCTAACAATTAGTACGAAGTTGATGGCATTAAAAAGAGAATAATATATTTAATGCGTGATAATGGTTGATGGTGCATCTTTATTCAGCATGTGTCAGCTGTAACAGACGGGTTGAGTTAAGGGGTTGATTGAGTCAACCCGGCCATATTTGTTTCAAGTTCAAGCCTCTGGCTGATTTCTGACGTAGCTCAAAGTTCTTTATATTACTTGTAGAGAATGCTGGAAATACACACCCTGACACATTTAAAGAGAAAATACACTAGAAAATTCTATTTATTAGATTGTCAAGGGAAAACCCCTATTTTTTAAATTCAAGTTTGCATAAAACTGTAATTAATTAGATTTACCAGTGTACTTTCACTTCAGTTGTGTACACCATTACTGTTGCAATACTACTGTTTCACAGTAACTTCCCTTTGCTTGGAGCACTGTCTGGTTTCAGTCTGAATTTTTCGACTATCTATGTTTCGGCTCGATTTGGTGGAAATATTTTAAGTTTCTTACAATTTTTGTGTTGAATACAATGCAAATCGGTAACAATTGGTCTACAGATTTGTGTTGATATTCATAGAAGTTGTGAATTTTGTGTCCATGTAGTCTCTTCTTATCTATCAGCTAGGGAAAATGACTGGGTACCTTTCGGGAATTTTGCTGGAAAAGGACTTGGCAAGCAAAATGTTGAATGCCTAAAGGTGCAAATGGCAAATTAATATTTTTTAGTTCTCAAAATCACAAGTTGCCATTTCAGTGCGAGTCTTGCATAATGAGGTGAATATTTTGTCATCATAATCATAAAATAATAAGATTAGTGCAAGTAAGGGGTCTCACTGCCCATCACATCAAGTTGTTAAGTGACAATTATCCCAATGATGAGGCAGTTGGATCCTAAATATAATGGAAAAGATTCTCTCTTTTCTCCCTAAAAACCTACCCATTCTTTTTAACATGTATGATAGATAAAATTGGAAGTGGTAAAATATTTTAAAGAAAAACAATGTTTATTTCCATTAAATGACAAGATGAAAATGAAAGTCAACACATTCAAATTTTCTCACAACTACCACCCTTCATTCATGACACACACGTCACACCATACCATGAGTTTTATATATTTTGTCCACAAACAATTGTACATAGAAATAGAATGTTTTGTGAGTAAGAAAAAATCATGCGATGAAATCCAGTGGACGGTTGAAACCTCCCTTACGATTCATGTACTGTCTGTAAAAAAAAAGTTTTTAAATGTAGAAATTAAAATCTTTCTCTATAATATTGGCATAAATAAAAGAATACATCAATATCAGCCAGGCAAACATAATTACCTATGACTAAATACACTCTGAAAAGATATAAAAACCCCTACTACAAAACTAGCATAATTATAGCGAAAGACCCCGAAAGTCTTGACTTTTTGTTAATTAAATTGTAGGGTTTGTTACAAATTTTTTCCTGTCTTTTTAATGAAATACATGCATTTTATAGTGAATGAATTCTTTGTCCCCATTCAAACTCGAACGGTTTTTCGAGGTAGCAGCTGGTTTTAGTTGAGGTATCAGGCGTCTGACCAACAAACACATGCAAATCCACCCACCCCCAGAAGTCAAAACTGATCTTATTCCCACAGTTACAAAGCGTTGGCTGCACCATCGTCGGATTAGTAAGAACAGCCGTAGTTTTTGCCATTTTTTCATGATCTGAATTATATCAATCATCATTGTTACTATGTTACTTCACTTAATTAAATGATATACAAGGAATAAATCGAGGCTTCAAGAGAACGTAGACAAAACAAGACAAGCACAAGGAATAAATCGAGCTTGTCTTGTTTTGTCTTCGTTCTCTTGAAGCCTCGATTTATTCCTTGTATGTCATTTACTTAAAGGTAAATTGATCAAGAAAGAAAGACATCATTTACTTACCATTGGCTTCAGCGGGTTTTATTATATTTTCTTACTTCACTTAAGGTGTTTAAATCTATATCACTTTCATGATACATGCCTTAGTAAATATTTCAAATGTTTAAGCTGTACTGCAAAGATCATTTTTGGACACCCTGACACTGTGTACCACTGAAGAAGCTTGCCATGAAAGGTCAAACCTTTATACTTAATCACAATGGTGACCTTGACTGGTAACTAAAACCAATAGACTGTTGCAAAACTGTCAGCATCAGATGCAGTCAACTTTTTCTAGGTTATTATTTTTTTGCATATCTATAAACTATTTATAAAACCTGGGAATATCGAAAGATTTTATCTGAACACTTACTTTAGTTTTTTAAAAGCAATGCCCAGATAATCTAGGCAATGTGGTAAGTACTGATACTGATATCAATCTATGTATCCATAAATCAGATCAGATAAAATAAAAATCATAATTTACCTGTATCTCCTTTTCCGTTGTATGTTAACAGCAGATACATTATTTCCAACCACCTTCTTGCCCTAAGAGAAAAAAAAACAACTATATATTATCAACGAATCAAACTTTATATTATCAACGAATCGATTTTCCAATTAATTGGTAAAGTAAATTATATAATATAAATAAAGTAGATACTTTCCAAACATACGCCTCTCCCTAGTGATATGGCAAAAATCTTGTTAAAAGGTGTGATTTGTCCTGAAAAAAAATCTATTCAATTATATAAATAGTGTGTACTTCATATCTAGTAGGTACTTGAACTGCTGTTAATGAATTATTTATCACCATAAGTGAGAATACTTAGGGTGTCCTTAGTGCTGATGACTGATAAATCTTAGATCGTACACTATATAACGGACAACCATATTGACATTTTACAATTTATGAACAGTGACTTAATAAATTGTTGATTTTACAATGATCAAGCATCTGTGTTGAATCATTTTAGAGGTAATCCTTAGTAAGAAGAATGAAAAAATAAAAATAATGGTTTAGCTTCTAATGTAAAACAATTTACAACAGCTCACAAATATAAAATACATAAAAAGGTACATGAAAAAAAGGTGATCTATGGTTTCTTTTGCTCAGATCATTAGCTTCTGACAGCCCTCATTATTTTGATCCTAGTGAGAGGAATTTAGCTTCAATTCACCGTGCTAGATGACTCATTGATTGGGTTGCTAAGACATACGGTTAAATAAAGAGGAAAAGAGATTTAAAACAAAGGAACAGACCTTAGTAGTATCAAATGTGGCAAAGCCCATGAGTTTCATCATGTCGACTTGTTCCTCATCCAGTCCCTCCAACTTAGATTCTGGATAAAGGAGAAAATGTCATATTAATACACATTGTTCCTAACTAAAGATATGTGGTCATAATTTCTCTCTCTCTTTATTATTGTCAGTTTAGAATAGAAAAAATAAGCCCCACAAAACCAATTTGACTACACTGGCACGGCGGAATGTTCAACAAATGTTGGGTAAAAAAGTATTTTTGTTTCAGTTTCATCATTAATCCAACAGCTTGGCTATTGTGAGTTTGAGGTGATCTAATGTGTAATGGGGATGGTTGTAATGTACTATACAACAACCAAAGTCAAATACAGAGAAAACTATGGCCGTGTTCTCTAATTTATATATTTATCTTACTTTTTCATATAATTTATTATTAAATTAATATAGGGGATATTGTTCATTACACAAGAGTGGCCTCATAAATATATATATATTTATAAGGCCACTCTGGTGTAATGAACAATGTATTTCAATGTATTTTTAAAATATGCAGAAGTAGGTTAACCCTTACGTCACCATTTGCCACTATCTGAGATGGATATAGAAGCCAACTTAACCATTATTTCCTGTAAAATCCCAAGCCGCCAAATAGTGTATTATCCTGCATAACACGCAAAATAGTGTATTATCCTGTAACATCCCAAGCCGCCAAATAGTGTATTATCCTGTAACATCCCAAGCCGCCAAATAGTGTATTATCCTGTAACATCCCAAGCTGCCAAATAGTGTATTATTCTGTAACGCCCACAATTACCCACAGACAATAGATATACAGTAAAAATAAGAGTTTTAGCTGTTACAATCGAGATCCGAGTGATTGTGCGCATTATAATACTTGGAGCAGTGATTATTTTTGTAAAACGAGAACAAACTCAGCCGTACAGGCATATCATCTTCAGTTGTTGATTTTGAAGGAGATTTGGATAAAAGCAATGTACTAGATTTTTACGATGATTTAAATGAGAGAAATGAGTGTGAACTTGAATCAGATATTGATTTTGACTATGAAAATGACTAGACTGGGTCTAAATGAATTAAACACTGATAACTTTATTTTCAGCATTTGTCTGATTTCAATAATTTTGTTTGCAAGGAAGTTTTACAATTTACACATAAATTCAAATAAAAAATTTCATACTATCTGAAAGGCAGATTATTCATCTATATTTTCAACAATTATGTCAGGTTTCTTGAAATTTATTTGTGAATGACATGAATTTTAGTTTTTTATTAAACTGGGTAGTTAGTCGCGCAGACTTCTCGCCACATTCATGGATTATGGATAATAAAGATGTTTTACTGTGTCAAGATTATGGGAAGATAGTGTAACAAAATACAATGATGACATTTGTCGGGTTTTTTTTTGGACTTTCCATTTGAAGCTGACTACTTTTGATATACTAACTTAAGACTAGGATAAGTTAACGTTTATTTCCCTGAGGACTGGCCCTTTTCGCCCAATTCAAACAAATCATGAATGAACAAAAATTCAACCAACAAGAAAAATATTTGGCAAAGCTACTATTACTAAACAAAGATTGCATTTCATTTAAAAGAAAAATCAATTAAATGCGTGCATAACTTTTTATGCTATGATTTTTTTTAAAACTATACACAATTTAGAAAAAGAAACAAAACTAAGAAAAATAAGTTGATGTTCTGGACCTCAGACATCATATCATATCCATTAAAATCTTCATTCGATCCATTTAAAACCCCAAAAACATAATAATAATAGCCCTAAAACACTACGAATTAGTTAGAAAATACATGTAACCCTAGAGGTTAATAACATTGACATTCAAAATATTAAACACTGGTTCTTTATTAAAGTACCGTCAATCACAGCCACTGGTGCTGCATCTTGTTCTGGGTCCCTGAAAAGATTGGAAAAAACAATTATTGATCTTTGTTTTGTTTTTTTTATGTTCTATCGGCTTGGTGTTGGAGACATCACCTCCCAGATCCGCGAAGGAAGGTTGAGATGGTACGGCCACGTTCACCGGATGCAAGAGGAGAGAATGCCGAAGAAGATATTATCACACGAAGCGCCAGGTTGTGACCCCGCGGTAGACCGAAGAAATGTTGGATTGACAACGTGAAGCAGGACATCGCGTCATCGGCAGTCATTGGAGCGGCTGACCCGTCGAACAAAAGAGAATGGAGAGCGGCCATCAAGAAGTGGACACAGTCGTAACCCCTCAGTTGAGGGAAAAAGACCACGTTAAACAAAGAAGAAGAAGAAGAAAATAGTTAAGAATTTTTAACAGTACAATGTTCTGATTTTGATGGTGTTGTGCCCAAAAAGTCTGCATTACAGAGGATGCCTTACTTTGGAAAACAAAAGCCAATACTTAAAGGATATTAACATTCAAAGGTGAAAATGTATTGTTCTTGGCAGCTTGAATATGAGGTATAACTTCATTTACATTTGAATTCTCTACAATAGAGCTTCTCTTCTAATCTTTAACTACCCCATGGTGTTCTGTATGGCTGTTGTCCTTTAAAGGATGTCCATTGATATGTGAGACTTGCAGAAGACAGACAATTTCCGAAAATGATTTCAAATTTATAATTTTGTTAAACCTTTTTGCTGATTTAATCAAAGATAGATATTTTGTCTGCATTATCGCATAACATGTTACCAACGACTACTACAGTCGTATTTTCAATTGAGCGTCATCAGGTGACTTGAGCGTAGTAACTTATGATGCATGTGAACCAAAAGAGTGCTACCAATAATGACTGCAAAGTGAAATTTCACAGTAAAAAGTACTGTAAGTTTTAGATATGAGGAAGAAATTCGCTTAATGCGGCATTGGAAGCAGCACTATAAAAAACAACCAGTCACTTCATCAACATAATATGGCAAAGAAAAGAGAGCTAAAATCCCTAGTAATTTTGATATAGACAAAATTGTCTCTATTTTGTTGATAAGGGCACTTCATCTTTTTTTTATAAAGTGCACCGCCGTAATTAGGCAATAGGATTTAGTTTTCTTTCCCAGGAAAAAAACAAAACAAACTATGACTAAAGTCAAGACTCCATCCTCAACAATCTGTGTGCCATTGCAATGTCTTAGCCTCTCACTCTCAGCCATCATACTTTTCTGCCTTGCTCATTTTAACTCTGTTTTCAAAATAGTGCAACCAAGAATTAAAATCTCACTACCCATAAATATAATAGAGGATACTTTCTAATTTCCCTGACTTATAACTTGGGACAGCTTCTACTGTATAGGCTACTCCAGCATCCATAAATATTTATGTCAATATCCCACCTTTCCTTTGACTGGGATCTTCTTGGGGAAAATGATCTGAAATCAAAATGAAGAAAAATGATTTTAAAAGTGATCATAATAATATGTATATAAAAAAAAAAAAAAATATATATATATATATATATGCTTAATTTCAAGAGATTAGAAACAAATCAATTTAGATAATATCTGTGTAAGTATCCCAAGACATACATTACGTCTTTACCTGGCATGTAGGCCTACTAGGTATTGTTTTCAAAATATTACTTTCCTCATTCACAGTTAAGCAAGTGACACAGCGATCTCATAATTAAGACTGTTACATGAAGTCCTCTGTTAATTAACCAAGCTTTAAATTCTAAGGGTACAAAAAGAATGAAAACAAAATAAAACAACTTATCATGTTAGCAAAACAAAATTAATGAAAACAAAAATAGATACCTTCGTCTTGGTGAGACAGATTTTGACCTCCTTCTTACATGTCTTGGAGAACGAGAACGACTTCGCTTCTTGTGACCTAAGATTTTATATTAATAAAAGTCAAATAAATTCTGAATCATCATTATTCTTTTTAAAAATTGTACATAACTAACAGTGAAACATCTCTTATATTTACATGATCTATATAATTCATATTTTATCTGCAATGACATCCTTTTGAAAGAATTAAAATAAAATTACTCCAAATTAAATTTTTCTTATTCTTCATGAAAGTTCAAACCCATAGACTAAATCAAATTTACAACACTTTTCTTTTATATCATGAACAATGAAACAAGAAATTTGCCTTACGTCGTCGTTCCCGTGACCTTGATCTTCTTCGATCTGCAAAAAGAAAGACAAACGAAACATGATAGGACTAGATGTCTAAGTGCCACTAACTAACATCACCACCAACTCTAATTCTGCAAAGAACAAAATTCAAGAGAAATGTAAAGACAAAAAATTGAAAGAGAGGTTCTAAATCTAGATATTATCATTGTCTGGCACTGACTGCCTAAAAGCACTGTATCACTGGAGCCCCTTCGCTTCCATATTTGGACCAAATCATCCCTCAGTCTCATGACCATATATTGTGAACAGGACCAAGGACTCATTATAAGTATTGTTTGTTTGTTATCTTTCCCTGTAATACCGTAATTAAACAGTGTAGGGACCAACTCTGAGTCTGGCCGAGGACA
>JARDUL010286947.1:0-14105 GCA_030265205.1 Dirona pellucida | reverse complement strand
ACTGTTAAATATTACTCATATCAGAACCAGACAACATGGTATTGTAGCCTCAGGTGTTCCCCAACAGCCATAGAAACTGGAAACTTTACCAAAGAGGCAAAAGGCCAATTCTATAGGACATAATAGAACTGGGAGCACTTTTGGATTAAGAATTGAAGACCAGCAGGAAATCCATCCACTGTGTCTATTTTGTAGAATGTCAATGTTTACCAGGACAACGGCCGCTAGTGGCCTACTCTTTACCATTTTGTAATTTCAATTTCAAGGCTTTTTTTTAACATGCCCAGTGTGGACATGGGAAGAAGAAGAAGAAGTAAAGTCCTTTCGAGCCTTGAGCCCCATAGAGCCGGTGATCACTGTTTCCGTGGCGTGAAGCGTGAAGTCCTGGATAGGACGCTGATCTATTGCAGATTACTTTCCCAGCTGCAAGCTAAATCCCATTTCTGCGTCGAGTGAGGCCATTGGGGTAAAGTTTCTTGCTCTCCCAAGAAAAATGACGAAGTGACTGGGTTAGGATTTGAACCCACGACCTTTGCCATGAGAGTCCGCTGTCCTAACCACTGTGCTGTTTCGCCTTTGTTGTCATGGAACCTCCTGTTTTATTTTCTTTGTTTTAAATTGATTTCATGGAATAGCTTAGGATGTTTATTTAGTATATCACGTTTATCAATGCAAATTGCCATTTTCCTTTATTTCTTCAGACTCAAAGATCTGTGTACCTATATCACAACCGTCGGCCGTCCTTACCTGTGGTGTCAGTGGCTCGGGGGACTCCAGTTTTTGACCAAAGACGTCAATGAGACCGAGAACAAAATGACGTCCACACAGGAAAATGTCGAGGGGTTGCAGGAAGAACGAGATGGGGAGAGTAAAGACGGAGGAAAAGACAGGTCATGTGAAACGTTGCGGGCCAAGCACAGTGTGAGCGCCAGTCATATGGAGGAGACAATTCAACGGCTGAAGAAACGACTCCGTGCCAGGATAACTCTGTTGTCTCATATTTCTTCTATCGGTGAGGGTTGTTGAGAGCTGTAGTTGTGGCAGTGACATTAATAGTAGTGATTTATTTATACAGCGCACAAATTCACTAAGTTCTCTAAGGCACTCTTGTAATACAGTTTGAACATAGATCTACCCTACCCTCACAAATGCCTGAAGTTAATAGTTTCCCTTGTCCCTTTATGTAGACTAATACTATCTCCATTTGTATTTGGTGTGGTCGGCCCCTGACGCTGTCCATTGACAGACATAGATATGGAATGGAATGCCTCTGGTAAAATTTCCACAGTTTCTATAGCTGTTGTGTGAACATGTAAGGCTACAATACCATTTTGTCTGGTCCTGATATAAGTAATATTATTATATTGAACAGTATATTGCTTCTTGTACCAAACAAGGCTTATTGGCACAGTGAGCTGATCCCCTGCTTGCCTTAAAAATCTTGATCCATAGATTTTCCAGCTCTGTATCAGGCCATGTGTACTAGTGGGGCCCAGACTTGCACTTAACCTGGATATGTTTTACCTGGGTCTGTGCATCAATGCCTTCTCTGTCTTGTACACTGTCCTCGGCCAGACACAGAGTTGGGCCCTACACTGTTTAATTACGGTTGGAAAGGGAACAGACAACAAACAAGATATGGAACAGAAAAATATTTTTTGATTAAAACCCATTACCATGAAATCTATTTTACTATGGTTTCTAGAACGAGGCATCATTCCCCTTCCCCAAGACCTGGTCCGCCTCTTTCCCGCCAAGATCAACTCCAAGCTGGTGTCCTGGAAGAGGAGCACGTACGAAGACCTAAGCCTCCTCAAGCAGGCAGACAGGGCCATCAAGGCAGGGGTTATCCGCCCCTCAGACTTCATCTACACAGCCCTGGTAGAGAGGGGGTCGGGTACGTCAAGCAGCTTCTCTTTGCTTTTAAATCAGTTATCACTTCTCCTTCTTCTTCTTTCTGATCACATTTTTTATAGACAACACCTCAAGTCCTGCTTTCTTTACGAACTTACGAACTTGACTGTCTTCTTCAAACTGTTTTTCTTTGACTGGCTTCTCTTGGGGCCAGTAGGTGTCTCAGGCTATTAAGAAGTTCACATTTCTGCAGAACATGCTCTGTGGTCTTCCTCTTTGCATCCAAATACCTAAACCCTCCCTTTTCTATCACCTCTGATATTGTTTCTTGCCATATGTTCTTTGGTCTACCCCTTGGTAATTTACCTTGTTGCCTACATTCTAGAATTTTGTTTCGGAATCCTACTTTCATTCATTCTATTTACATATCCAAACCATCTAAGTTGATTTCTCTCTATTTTATTTTCTAAACTTTCTGCGTTAACTTCATCCCTTATTCTAGTGTTTCTAATTTTATCTATTCTTGTTTTACCGTATATTTGTATATCCTAAATCAAAACTTTAAAACCAAAATGTGTCTGAATGTCTCCTACTGGTTGTGATGGTCCTTATTTTTCATCAAAGTCTCCTGTGTCCGGGTCATTTTATATGCCAGGTCCTACTCATGAGGCGGTTAAGCCGGTGGCGCAGTGGTTAAGTCACTCGTCTTTGATTCGAGAGGCTGCGGGTTCAAATCCCGGTGGAAGGACTGGATTTTTTCTCAAGACCTTGATCCCACTTTGAGGCGCTGCACTGCGGCTGATGCCTGGGTTATTCCGGTCTACCCTCAGAATAGATCCTAAAGGCAAATTTTCCCCTGGGATGAATAAAGGGAATTTACTATTAATTATTATTTATTTATTATTCTGTTAAAGTAATTTGGTGCAGGTGATCAAAATATCACAGAGTGAATTATTGAATATTATGAATTTGGGAACGAACAAACAGAGCGTTATACTTAGTAGATTCCTCTGAATTTTAACAATTACAATTTTTACAAATGAAATGTTTAATGACCAGATATTTTTACTTTCCTCCCCAGCCAAATTGACTGCCTATGTGGTCATCACACCTGACTGTCCAATGGTCAGTCCATTGTTTGTGTTGAACGTTGTGTGGCAATTTCACCGCACGGCTCTCAACGATGTCCACATCATGGTGAGTGTTGTACGATGCCTTTTTATCATACATGACCATTTCCACCCGTCTGAGAATAAATCAGGACGTATGTCAAAACCTTTAGGTCATATAAAATCAGCTAAATTCTTGTATTTCCAAATTGTTTTAAAGTATGTTTTGTATAAGTGATGGGTTCTGCTGGGCTTTGATTTACACAAGGCACACTCCTTGATGATGATCATGCTTCTGCAGAGGTGCCTTGACGATGACGACATCCTGAGTTTGAGGGAACCAATCAGTCTGTCAGATGTATTGATGTATTTCAAGTCAGAATGATATTGGAGAATCATTTCAAAAAATTAGACAGCAGACAGAATTTGGGCCAAAAAGTAATGGTGTCATAAGAATTCAATGACACTAACTAAATTTAACTCGGTTACCTATAGTAAACATTAAGTTACTTTTAATTGAAAGGGGAAACGGGCAAATTACTAATTCAAGTCTTTTCATTGATGTCTTATATTACAATATTCTTCCTCTTTCCCTTCACCCTCCCTCTTTCCCTTCACCTACCCTCTCTCTTTCTGCCCCTCCCCCCCACCCCCCTTCCATATTTTTTTTGTGAAAAAAAGGAAATGGAAGGAGAATTGAATCTTCACCACAACGAGTTGATCCAGGGAAAATCGTCGACGTCCAGGGACTTCCTGTTGGCCGCACAGCTGCATCGCCTCCTCATGTGCTTTGACGTCTATCTGGAAACGGAAGGCAATTCCTCCTCCCTCCTTCCCCTGGAATTCCTTGTGGAAAAGGTTTTACCGCGGACTACCAGGTAATTCCATTCATTTGCCCCTCTTCTTTTTTCTTCAGTCGAACTCAATATAAAAATGTCTTTAACCCGTAACCTACTTAGGTTTTTTGCCCTTATGTAATTTACATTGCGGAAGTTTGGACTTAAGTCGAAGATAGCAGATTAAGGGTTAAATTATGATAGCGCCACCCTGGAGTCGTTATACTCTCCGAAGAGTCTACTCCACTATTCATACAGTCAGGTACACCACCCTGGAGTCGTTATACTCTCCGAAGAGTCTACTCCACTATTCATACAGTCAGGTACACCACCCTGGAGTCATTATAAATAAGGCGGGAAGAACAATAATATAAATGTGAAATTTTCATTACTGTGTTCAGTATTAATCTTTCTTTTTTTTCCTTTTTTTGTTGTTGGTACTACTTAGTGCCTTATTTTTACAATTAAAGTAATTTCTGCATTACTAAAACTAGCCAAAATGGCGGGTGGATAACAGAAAGCCGAATGGGTCGAATGGGCTATAGAGGCTAAATCAGCTATACAAACTCAGTGAGTCTTTAAAAAAACAAGTGGTTACAGAAGTAAGTTATTTACCATGCCTTGAGTTCATTCATTCTTTGTATCACAAGGCAGGGCAACAAAATGGTTTTTTTAAAACCACCTTTTTTTTCCATATCTAACTTACTGTTTATAATGTCATTAAAATGTTTTGTTGCTTTTTTTTTCTTCTTTTCATTCATCCGCTCTCCAGAGGAAGATGTCGGTCCAAACCTTACCAGTATGTGCCAGAACTTGGTATCTTTACACAGCGTTTGGGATGAGCGGGTTACACGTACAGCGTATGGATGTCATACACGTACAGCGTATGGATGTAGTTATACGGTCGGATTCATCTTACCAGTAGGTACGTGCCAGAACTTGGCATCTTTACCCAACGTTTGGGATGAACGGGTTACACGTACAGTGTATGGATGTCATACACATACAGCATATGGATGTCATACACATACAGCGTATGGATATATGCTATCATTGATTGATTTGGATTTCATGTTCTTTTATCACTGCTTCATATTGTCATTAAAATTAAACCATTATTAAATGTTAACTGTGTGGAACTTGTTTTTGTGACTTCAGTATTTTTATGTTGTGCCTGTAAAAAGAATTTCTGTAATGGGATGAAAATAAAGTATTATTATTATTATTATTATTATTATTATTATGTCGTTGATTTGGGTGGATTTGGAAAGAGATGTATAGACAACCCAATGCTTTATAAGGCATCCCAGTCATTCTAGCCCCTTGAGCTCCAAGCTATGACAAACACATCATGGACAGAAATTCTTGGACCAAGAAAATAATTACGACATGTATTTAAAGTCTGTCTGTGATGTGAGTTTTTGGGTCAGAGCCTTGAAAACTGAAAGCTAAGATCTGTCCAGCCTTGGAGCTCCATTATACATAAATATGTTGTTTTTTATCGAGTCCCATTTATACCGCAAAAAGCAGTGTAGGGGCCAGCCATATGTCAAGCTATGAAGGGTGTACATGACAAATGGAAGTTATCCAAATGACAACGAGGACTAACACCACTCATCACCTTACATATGGCTGGAAAGACTGCATTAGAAATTAAAGACGAGCAGGTGATGAGCCCACTGCGTCTAAACCTCTTTACCAGTAATTTGACAACAATGTACCATGAGGTTCATACATTTTACAGATAAACAATTTGCTGTTACCCCAGTGGTCATTCTTCAGTTACAGGACAACTGGGAGTTGCCACCTGGGCATTATACATAGATTAATAGACTAATAAATGGAGAGGGATCTGGCACTGATGGTCTAGTAGGCAGAATGATAGTGGGAAAATGGTACAGTGCCAGTGAGAGACAAGATCAGAAAATAGGAAAAAGATTTTCGTTGACCGGGGAAATTGAACCCATGCCTGTCACGATAGCACGGCCTCACCGTTATCAGAAAAACCAGCCCACTACCTCTGAGGGTGGCAGATTAGCTCAGAGGTAGTGGGGTGGTTTTCTTTCACGGCGAGGCAGTGTTGCCGTGGCAGGCATGGGTTCGATATCCCAGGTTGACGTTATTCTTTTTTCTGTTCTTGTCTCTCACTGGCACTGTATCGCACTATCATTCTGTCAGATATTTAGACTGCCTGGATATATTTAATGCTTAACATGACACACCCTTCCTATGCCCAGTGCCACATCTGCACTTGCATGAAATTTGGTGGTTTATTGAGAATGAATAAAAACAGGATAAAAGCTTGAGGCAGTGAGTTAGGGTACATGATGGTAAAATTAAAATTGTTCAATTTCAATCATTAAAAGAACAATTAGCTGTCCTGTGTCAAGTCGACGACTAACTAGATCACACTTTTAGACCGTCATGCATTTGTAATTTTGCTTTGCAAATGTCCCATCATATCTGCTGAGACCAAATGATCAAAATTTAATTAGACAGGTCTACACCAATAATCATCACGGCCATTTTCTGATTTTGAAGGTTCAGTTATCACTTACTTGTTCATCGAGTCCCCTTTATACCACAGAAACAGTGTAGGGGCCAGCCATATGTCAAGCTATGAAGGCTGCACATGACAAATGGAAGTTATCCAAATGACGAGGACTAACACCACTCATCACCTTACATATGGTTAGAAAGACTCTGCATCAGAAATTAAAGACGAGCAGGTGATGAGCCCACCACAGCCATTTTCTTATTTTGATCCAGAAGCATGACGATAGAATAGTAGATCCAATTGGCCAAAGATTAAAAAGTAATCACTGTGCAATCACAAAAAAAAAAGAAATACTCATTTTTCACGATAAAATCAATCTTTGATTAAAAAAACTGTCTGGTGAATGTTAACGTCATTTAATTTAGAGAAATAATTCGTAGTTGTTGCATTTCTCGTTTTCATGCAATTCATGAGTTACTGCCCTTATCTCAGAACCTTATCTCTTTACTTTGTTGGCACGTTATATATATATATTATATATCATATATATATATATATGGCACCGTGTGGTGCCACAAGCATTAGCCTGATGTCAACAAGAATCACCCATGTTGTCCAAGTGAGCAAATCAGGGGTTAATTACTCTTGCCCACGGTAAAATAAGCGAAATGCCTGAAGCGGGGCTCGCACCAGATTTGTCCAGGTTGCAGTGCCATGCCTTATCCACACGGCCATCTCGCTCCCTGACACGTCATGGTTTGCTTTGTTATCTGTTCCCTTTAAAATCGTGATGAAACATTGTAGGAACCAGCTCTGTGTCTGGTCGAGGACAGTATGCAAAGCAGAAGGCATCGATGCGCAGACCCAGGTAAAACATATCCAGGTTAAGTGCAAGTCTGTACCCCACTAGTACACATGGCCTGATACAGAGCTGGAAACTCTATGAATCAGGATTTTTAAGGCAAGCAGGGGATCAGCCCACTGTGTGTCATGGTTTTCTAAAAAAATACCAATGCGGCTGCTGGAAACACTGAGTATTAATAAGAAACACGATTCGGCTGCTAGTTTCCTTGTGGCTTTATTTATCGATTTAAAAAAAATAGTAATCAACAAAAGCTGTACAAGGCGATCACAGTATTTCTTCAGTTCAAGTAAATTCACAATGACAAAATAGTTTTTTGTTTGTTTGTCTTGATCCAAATAACAACAAAACAACAGACTTCGGACTAGCTCCATGTCAAGCCCTGAATGGTGCTGAAAACACCTGCCTCAGCTGCTACAATCTCAAACACAAATCTGGATGCCGACTGACACACTGACCACCACACAAGTCTCTACTGGGTACTCTATGGATTGGGAGTTTAAGACAAGCAGATGATCATCCCATTATACCCAGACATACGTTACATGCAACATGAACGACGCATACATTGCATGCGTTGATCAGATACGGCCTGTCAACAACTGACTGATGCCTTGGTGTATAAAGCTGACCCTTGGCTAAAACAATAATAACACATTTTGCTGCATTCGCCCTTGGTCTGCTATCTTCCACTTAAGTTGCAACTCCTGCAATGTAAATTACATAAGGGCCAAAAAGCTTAGCAGGTTACGGGTTAAGGCACACAGCATGAAACAGTATATCATCATCATGTAAAAAACAAACAAAAAACAGACTCTGAGATACTGAATGAATTGGTCTCTTTATCGTTATCATATGATATAAAATGGTTTGTTCGTAATTAGTTCATATACAAATGCAAATATTATACTCACTCTACAATGTTTATTATGCTCTTAACTCACTCTAGTGTTAGAATTATTTTACCGGCCTCTTTGCTTTTATTCTCACACTTTGGTTCAATAATGGTGATTGGAAATAGCGTCAAATGTACCAAACCAGAATGATTTAACCTGTCCTAAACATTTCTATAACTATGAACCGTTTGTGATCGTGAGTGTATGAAGGCAACTTTAACCTGTCCTAAACATTTCTATAACTATGAACCGTTTTGAGTGAAGATGGGCAACTTATTCACAAGGCAGATGCTGTCATGAAAGAAATGAATGAATAACGTAATCCTGACACATATATAGAGTGACTATTCAGGGACATGGAATGAGCTTCTTTTTATGGCAAATGGATATATCACAAAAAGTAACTCTGAAATAGAGATTTACAGATCTAATAATTATCATCAAATTTGAACACACCATTCCATCATATTTATTTTTCAGTGCTTCCCAAAAATGCAAGGTCAAGTTGCAGGGTAAAATCTAGTACTTAACTTTTTTGACCCATTTAATATCACCATGGGATAAAGTAGCACATACAGTTTGAGAACTGCCAATCCTATTGTCTGATTTGTTAAAAGAGAGTGTAATAAAGATAAATATATATATACAAGTATGGTACATACAGTCCTGGGAGGAGTGGGTTAAAAATGAGAAAGGACTAAATGGGTTGCTCAGACAGGAACTCGAATAAAATTCTATGACATAAAAAATAAAAAACGGCCTCAGGAAGACAAGACAGACGATGACAGCAACAGCCACGAGATAAAAAATCCAAATGACATTCCAATCCATCCAATTCCAAAATCTATTTCTTTCCTTTGCCTTTCCCCTTCTTTTTGTTCTTGGCCTTGAGCGCTTTCCGCACTTTGTACGAGCGCCAGAAGGCCTGGATAGTGGTGGCTGACTTGACCAGCAAGGCAAGTTCTCTCTGTGCCCGTTCCCGTTTGTCCCGGGAGACGCGTCTTTCCTCCATGATTGTCAAGTACTCCTTTTCCAGCGTGGCGAATCGTTCTTCAAGCTCCAGGAGCTGTTTCTTCTCTTCAGTGTAGACGAGGTCGATTTCTTCATATTCGTCCTGTAGAGGGATTAAAAAAGTGAAATAATAATAATAATAATAATAATAATAATAATAATAATATTATGGATCTTGATTGTCCATGAAAAACAATAATTTTTTGGTTATAAATACTCATTTAAAAACAGAAACATGAATCTTAATTGGAATTGACAAGTATATCGAGGTAAACAAATATAAGCAACCACATCCAAATTCTTACCCGATATATATATTATATCTACATTCATGCGTGCCCATGTGAACAAACATAAACATCCATACCAGCATACAAGACAACAACCTCATACACACACACACTGAAACCAACACATATTATATACACACCCCTAAAATCAGCCCATCACATGCACACAAACACATACACCTTTAGGTAGAATCTTACATTTTGCGTCATAGAAAAGTTCTTCAAAAATTTTAAGATTTTGTAGTGCCAGTTTCTAAATGATCACAATCCAACTTCACTCCAGCCTTAGGTGAATTACCACCAAATTAATGTATCGCAACCCAGCTAAACAAAATAAAACCTTCTGTTAATATTGTACACAATTTGACCAAGAGTTTGCTTGTTATCTGTTCCCTATAGATCTGTGATTAAACAGTGTAGGGACCAGCTCTGTGTCTGGCCAAGGACAGGGTACAAGGCAGAAGGTGTCGATGCACGTATCCAGGTTAAGTGCAAGTCTGTGCCCCACTAGTACACATGGCCTGATACAGAGCTGGAAAATCTATGGATCAAGTAGGGGATCAGCCCACTGTGTCAATAAACGTTGTTTGGGAACAAGAAGCAATAACACTGTTCAATGTTACTCATATCTAGACCAGACAACATATTGTAGCCTCAGGTGTTCACCCAACAGCTATAGAAACCGTGGAAATGTTACCAAAGAGGAATAAGCCAATTCATTGATTGATCAACCTTGACCCCAAATGAGTCACTGTTGAGATTAGACCATTTTAACTCCTTTCTTACCTGTCTCTCTCCGAGATCCTGGTCATATTTCTGGATCCAGTTGTCCACTTCATTCTCCACTTTGTATTTTTTCTGAAAGTAAAAATGAAAAATAGCGATGAGAATCCTGTGTAAAACTCTCCTACTTTCTGACGACTAATTACAAATAGACAATGACCACCCTTGATGCCAATTGGCATTTAGCATAGGGCAGCAAAAAAATAAACTATAACGTATCACGTCTTGGGACAGTCCAAATGAGTCGGCATCGTCATTTTGACATCATTGAAATAATATATAGGCTTATCTTAAATAAATAAACAAATAAATTCCCTGTCTACGAAACTCTTTTTTTCTATTCTCAGTTCTTGTCTCTCCCTGGCACTGTTACATTATCACACTATCATTAAGTCAGTAAGTGAAACTCACAGCACGGAGGTCGGCTTCAAGGTCTCGGTGTTCTGCAATGGAATTGTTTAGCTGTGTCTGTAATTGATTAATTTCAGCCTGTAGTTTCTGCGTCTTTTGATCGCTGCTCTTTGAATCTGCAATTTCCTGTTTCTCTGCCTCAGCACGGAGGCGTCTGATATTCTCATCTGAAAACTTTTCAATCTGGTGCAGGTCTGTTTGAAGTCTCTTGATTATGTCGTTTTTCTTTCGAATCTGTCAACAAAAGAGTAATGGAAATAAAAATAAAATAAATAAATAAATAAATTCCCTTTATTCATACCAGGGGGAAATTTGTCTTTGGGGTATATTCTGAGGGAAGACAGGAATAACCCAGTCATCAGCCGCAGTGCAGCACCGCAAAGTGTGATCAAGGTCTTGAGAAAAAAACCAGTGCTTCCACTGGGATTTGAACCTGCGACCTCTCGAATCAAAGGCGAGTGACTTAGCCACTGCGCCACCGGCTCTCGAAATAATAATATGACCGACTAATGAATTTGGAATAAATAAAATTGTTAAAAAGATACATGCATGCTATTTAGCAGGAAACAAAGGATGGAGAGAAAAAAGAGAAATCTTATTGTTATGATCATCCTGATGTAATTATCTTTATCTGGAAGTCTAAAAATAGATTTAAAACACTAAGATTGGGAGGCAATGCATTTGGAATTAAAACAAACATGGAAAAAAATATGAATCGCTGTCATTAAATCTTAAAATTATTTACCGTAGCAAAATACCCAAGCCTATGAAAACAAAATCCCAAACCACACCTAGATATTACAAAATAGTCTCATCTTCTATTTGCTTTGAAATCTTTTTCATTTTAATACTTACTGCACTTCTTTCACATAAATTCATATGTGTGTTTATACAATAGATGTTTGAGACACAAAAGTGAACTTAATTGAACTATTAAAATTGGAATCATCTAGAAATGACGGAGCAAAAATGCATTTGTATGATATATTTTTAACTTCTAAAAATCACTTCTTAGAACCGCAAATATTTCTTTCGTTTAAAATCTGCCACCGAAAATAACTTATGTATTACCATGAAATCGAGTTCGTGTTTTTTTTTCTTTACTCACCTCTTCTTCTTTATCTTCAATCGCTTCCTTCAACTCTCCTTCCTGCTTTTCAATAATTGCTGCATTGTGGCGTTCCCGTTTTGAAATATCATCCAAGTAGGAGATACGTTCCACTTCCTCTTGAGGTGTCGTCAACAGTTTATGCATCAATATGTCCCGCAACTCATTCAAACTGTTCACAATGTTTTGGCCGCCTTCTGATCTTAATTTTTCATCATTGTTCAAGAGCTTCATCGCAGCTGGGTTAATGGAGAACAGGCGAAGAATGTTTTTACATGAGTGGCTCACCTGGAATGGAATTTTGTTTTGTTTTGTTACAATCACATTGACACAATTATGATCGACATTAAAAAGTTGACAGGATGATCAAACTTGAGGGATAAAAAACAGAAAATGAGAGCCCATCAGAAATACCTATCAGAAATACCCATCAGAAATACCCATCAGAAATACCCATCAGAAATACCCATCAGAAATACCCATCAGAAATACCTATCAGAAATACCTATCAGAAATACCCATCAGAAATACCCATCAGAAATACCCATCAGAAATACCTATCAGAAATACCCATCAGAAATACCAATCAGAAATACCAATCAGAAATACCCATTAGAAATACCCATCAGAAATACCTATCAGAAATACCCATTAGACTTACCCATCAGAAATACCCATCAGAAATACCTATCAGAAATAACTATCAGAAATAACTATCAGAAATAACTATCAGAAATACCCATCAATTTCAATCTTAAAGGGAGAGAGAAGAAACCAATTTGAATCAAATTTGTAAACAGAAGGTCCACGGTTTGAGATAATATGCTAGTATGTTTGTTGTTTATCTCTTTAAAGAGTAGAACTGAAACACTGGCCTTTTTAGATGGGTTAAAAATAGAAGATAGTGATGATAAAACAAGCCACAGCAGTTGCTCAACTGTGAGCTGGCACCCATTTCTACACCTGAATTGAGTGAGCAAATGTAGTAAACCATCCTGTGAACAAAAATTCTACCCATGTGTATACATATTGTTTGTTGCTGTTTGTTGAGTCCCCTTCATACCGCAAAAAGCAGTGTAGGGGCCAGCCATGTGTGAAGCTCTGAAGGGTATACATGACAAATGGAAGTAAATCCAAATGACAACGAGGACTAACACCACTAATCACCTTTCACATGGCTAGAAAGACTCTGCACCAGAAATTAAAGACGAGCAGGTGATGATCCCATTGCGTCCAAACCCCTTTACTAGTAAAATGGACAACAATGTACCATGAGGTCCATACATTTTACAGATAAACACTTTGCTGTTACCCCAGTGGTTTCAGTTACAGGACAACTGGGAGTTGCCACCTGGGCATCCATGTGTATACATACTGCTAAACTAGGAGTGAAGCATAAGCTGTTTGTATGTGAATGCAGTTTCTCATCAACTCAGCCATTGAACCTCAAAAAAACTCGAGGAAAATTCAAAATTGATACATATATTGCTTTGAAAATGTTAAAATCTGTGCCTTTATTGCAAAGCTTTATTCAACAGGGAGGCAAGGTGGCCTAGTGGTTAGGACAGTGGACTCTCATGGAGAATGTCATGGGTTCAAATCCTATCCCAGTCACTTCGTATTTTTCTTGAGCAAGAAACTTTACTTCAATTGCATCACTTGACCCAGGTGTAGAAATGGGTACCAGCTTGCAGCTGGGGAAGTAATCTGTGATAGACCAGCGTCCTATCCAGAAGGGTGACTTATTGTCACTCTGTCCGCTTTACGCTACGGAAACCGGGATAAGTACTGGCTCTATGAGCCTCAAGGCTTGGAAGGACTTTACTTATATTCAACAGGGATATCTCAAACACAAAGAACCAACCACCCCTATTTTCAAAAACTTTTGAACTAAAGTCTTCATGAGCGGAGCCACACAAATTAATATGTAACATACACTCTGATCTGGCCAAAAGTGTCGGCACACGTACTATCATTTCGGACGACCTGGGTACCTGCAAGCACATCAGAGACTGATGCTGACATTGAAATCTCATTGTTGAGAGTTCCACTATTAGATTTGTTCCTGCTTGATGCCTTAGTGATAGTGTGTAATGGGTTAAATTCTCTGCATGCCTTAGTGATAGTGTGTAATGGGTTAAATTCTCTGCATGCGCTATCTTTCGCTACATTAATCCAGGAGCGCTCCACTACTCATGAACCCAACATTCAAACCTTGCACTTTTACACTCAAACCTTGTTGTACCGTCAACCACGGTACCATTAAAAGTTGGCGTTATAGAGTGAATGGCAGTATATCGAGTGCAGAACAAGCGAGGTTACACATTGGACTGCACCGTCTTTGTGTATGATGATGTTGTTGTCTTGCTCATCCAATTGTGTCTCACCTTGCCGCGGTGGAGGAGCTTGCACGGTCTAAGGATTTCTAAGGCTATATTAAACAGGTTC
>JARDUL010286724.1:0-23193 GCA_030265205.1 Dirona pellucida | reverse complement strand
GTCGGTTTAGCAAGCCTGGAACAATGCGGCAGGTAAAACAATCCCTAATATTGCGTCTCTAAACAAAATGAAGGGTTGTGCTATAATACAATGTGTCTGGCTAATAGATTACATTACTGGTTTAGTTTTAAAAAACGTAATTTCGATCACAAATGTCAGGTAAGTTTGGGTCACTGAGGCAAAAACGTGCTCTTAGGCGGAGTCCACTCCGAGCAACCGTGCACTTAGAGGAGTAACTTTACATAGAAAAAAATCGGTTTCGCAGCCAAACCGTGCACTTAGGCGAACCGTGCTCTTAGGCGGAGAGCTCTTAGGCAGAGACTACTGTATTTATATATATTTCTCAGACAATGAAAAGAGGTTTGAACTAAAAGCAAAGCTTTTTAAAAAAATATCAATAATTATAGATGCCTATGCCTTTTTTTTGTTGTTGTATTCTTTCATAACCTTCATTGTCATGAAAAAATCTAAAATCTTTTTTAAAGTTCTGTCTCAGTTTGCATAATATTTCTTGAATGATACAAATATTTTCCACATTTCAGCTGATTTCCTTGATGAGCATAGAAGAGTGTTAGAATCCAGACTTCTTCCTGTGATCAGAGAAATCACAGACAGCAGGGCAAGAACAAGAGAGGAGCTAGAAAGTTTGTATAGGAAAATTGTGTCAGCCGTCTTACTTAGATCTGGTCTGGGAAGTCCAACTGACATTGCTGTGGTGCGAGAAGCAACTGGTTAGTTTGACATCTCATTATCTCAATTGTGAAAATCAAATCATAGAATATTATCCATATGGCTTCAATAATGATATATAGCTACACAAAATTTCATAGGTACTTTTGTGGTTTCAAATACGTTCAGTGTTAGAATAGTTTCTGCTTAAGACTGCAGATATTTTGCTAAGGTGCTTCATATTCTCTTACAATTGATATACATATTCATGCCGAAATACAAAAGTTCGTGAATTTTTAAATTGATTAGATACAATTAGAAAGGCTGTCAGGTTTTATAATAAAAAGTATATCATTAATAATACTGACATTATCAATATGACTATATATCTTCAAAACTTTGTGTCATCCTTTGAAAAATACACTGTGATTCTTATTTTTTTAAATAAATCTACATTTAGTTCACATTTTTCCAGAAATTCGTGACTTCGACTTCATCAGAAACTTTATGGTCTAAAAAATATATTTCATCCTTTGTCGTTTGTTTGAATCCATTCCAGCTGCTCTTCAGTCCGTCTTCCCTCAAACAGAGTTGGGTACTTTCATGACTTTAACCAAAAGGGAAAAGGAGAGGCAGCTCACAGAGCTGACCATGATTGTTACTGGTATTCGTCTCTTCAACAAAGAATGTGGGAAAGGCGGAGAAGGAATTGATGACTGTAAGAAAAGTGGTTCATTGTTACATGAAGAAATGCTAAACCTTTGCTTTTTTCTCAGAATTACTGTACTGTATTTTAAATGATATTTTCTATAGAAGCGTGCTATTATATTTATAATTCTATCTAATTATTTCAAAGAATTAAAACTGAGAATGTATTATAATTCAGGGGCTGTATGATTGTTCTCCCCTTCTCCACCCCCTTGCCACCCCCCCTTTCACAAATCTCTAAATATTCAGTGCAACTTGTTACTTTGTATTTAAAGTGCCTGCTATATTGAATGAAGCTGTGCCCGCTACAACTCACAGTGTTGATGGGGAAATTCAAAGCACACTCAAGAGCTCCTATAAATATACAGCATTGGTTGAGGAAATGCACAAAGGGCAGCCGAAAGAAGGACCATCCATTCAACTTTTGAAGGAAGCTCTTATTAATACCAGACAGCATGAGACATTTCTAAGGATCATTCTGGTGAGTTTTAACATGTAGCCTAAACGTTTTTTCATCTTTATAACAAACTATTTATTGGTCATGATAATTGAAATATTTTTGGGTTTTCTTTTTAAAGCCTTTGTTATTACAATAGATTTGAATATTTTTTTTAAAGACCACAGATTTTGATCATAGAATTGAAAATCAAGGTTTCAGCTAGCGCTGATTTGTGAGTGAAATTTGCCATGTTTTAATCAGCTCACATAAGATCAAGAGGACTGGGTAGCTCAGTCAGTAGAACATCTGTCTGTTGCACAGATGATCTTAGCTCGATTCATAGTCTGGGCTGAATTTATGTAGTTCCTCCCCGTCTACTAAGTAGCAAAATATGTAGTCAGGTCTTTTAAGACCTGGCAAAAGTAAAACAACACGGAAATCAGTAGCAAACTACTACTACACTTTGTTGTATGTCTACTAAAAAACACTTCTCCACACTTGTCTTGTTTTTTTACCTGATGTTTAACACTGAATATGGGACTTACTTTACCAAGCGTAAACTTTTACAGATTTACACTAAATTGAATTTGATTTTTCATTGCCTCATTTACAATACTCTGCTATGAGTGTATCTATATAATCATATAACTGAGAACTTGAAATCATGAATTCCAGAATGATGTCATCAGTTGTGCGCGGCAAGTCGAGGTTCTAGAAAACCAGCTAGCAACTCGTATGGAGCAGCTTCAAGCTACTGTTCAGTCAAAGACTGCTGTACCTACTGCTCAGGTTTATGTAAGTTGAAATAGCATCTTTTACCATTTTGTCTCTAATATTAAAGTCTCTGTTTTTGGTTAAAATTCAGAATTCCTGTGATCTTCAAAATCCATTTAATTTTTTTTTCTTTCTGTTTTGTAGTACTGGGGGAAGGGGGGAGTGGGGAGGGGGGTGGGGGTGCATTGAAACAAACGACTCCATGTAGAACTGAAGGACATCATATGTAACACACCATTCCATGTTGATAATTGTAATGGATTTATGATTATGATTTATGTGTTTATGATTTACTGTTTTTTGAAAGAAATGGGGAGCCACCTCTGATGATAATGCATAGTTTAAGTATAAAAAAACATGATGACAGAAGGGTGCGTTGTTTTGTTATCCAAACCCCTTTATACCGCAAAGCGGTGTAGAAGTCAATCCATGCCCAGCCTTGAATAGTCATTGCTGATATATGTTTGATTGAATAATACCATTACTTTGCAGCCCCAATTCATTCACTTGGCACAGCTTTGGAGCAGCTTTCAAGATGAGATGGTCCTCCTCAGTGTGCTCAGCAATATTCTTGCTAGCCTAGAACCCTTTACCAGGGTAAGGCTTTTTATCTTTTGCTAATTACTATTGTGCAATCTAATTATTTATAGCTTTTCAACTTATTGATTTTAATAGGAAGTCACTGAATTAGTTTTTTATGCCCCCAAATAATTTGTATTGAAATTTATAGAATTGTTTAGAAACTTGTGACACTTTTAAACCATTTCGAGATTATTGAAATGAAAATTGGCCAAAAAAAATAACTTAGGCAATCAATTACGGTAACGCTATGTCAGCTAAGGGTGATGATTGAGGAAAATATTTTCAAAGCAGTTTAATTTTTAGCCTATCTTGCCTGTCTCTCGATAAAATTGATTTTTTATAGACAAACCACTTTATTCTCATTTCAAAGTAAAATTTTGATATAATTTAAAGAATCAAGTACTCGATTTGAATTTTATTTTGTTGCAATATACTAGGGCATACCAAGTATGTAAAATATCTTCTCGAACAAAAATGTTTTTCAAGTCTACTTTTTTTTGCACCTACCTAACCATTTTCATTATCTGTCTATTGGTAATGTTTGTGTTATGCATTAGAATGTGTGGTTGTTATTTTGTAGCCATTCAGGAAGGAATAAAAGCCCTTAAACCATACAACCATATGCCTAATCTCATGTCAAAAATGCCCTTTCTGCATCTGTCTCTTGTGATGATGATATACATATTTTAACATCCAGGGTCACAAAGAACTTTTTAGTGATGATGTACTCAATCCTTACCTGGAAGGCCTGGCAGTGAAATCGGATGAGGAACGGATACACGAGGTACTTGATCCACATGTTGAACATATTAATATTATATCCTATGTGAAAATATTACATTGTTATTCTATTATATTCCATTTTGTTCAATCTAGTATCAATGTGTGATAATGTTACTGGTAAGAGATTAATATTAATTTATGAAAACTTTATAAATATGAATTGTAATGATGCTAATGTGATCCTATACTTATGTGTATACTAATATCATATTTATGCCAGACAAGTGAGCAGCGAGTGAACCCAAAAGACTATCAAGTAGAAAATCGAGACTGGCTGTTCTCAGATACGACAAAGAATTTTGCAAAACTCCATTTACAGTACAGGGTAAGAGTTATGTTTATTTTATGGACAACATTTACATGAAAAGTATAGCATCTAGTAAAGCTGAAATCACTCTCATTTTTTAGGTATTTCTGATTTTAGGTACAAGATTTTGTTTTTGCACTGTATTCGCTTTCATGATTACAAAAAGATGACAAGTTGAATTTTAATCAACCATAGCAAGTTTTTACATACTCTCTTGAACAAGCATTTAAAATAAAAAGTTATTTAAAACAAAACAAAAAATCTCATATTTATATTGTTTTTATGGAATTATATTATTTTTACTATTTGTCTTTTTTTTCACGACGACAGGGTTATTGTGCAAACACCTTAGGCAAATATGACCGTCTGCTCGTTCCAGCCAACCCAGAAATTGGTGTATTACGATACAGAGAACACTACTACGCCTTTTCAACAAAGGAGGCTGCATATGAATTTGCTCAAAACCCTCAAGAGTGAGTTTCTTTGCCTTTATAGATAATTCTTTGTGTAGCCTTATTGGCGTGTGCCAAATGGTGCCGTATGAAGTAATAAAAGTATTATTATATTATAAGAGTATTAGTATATTATCTGTCGTCAGACATGTTTATATTTTAGGAACCAAGGAATGAGAAGTAGCTACTTGAACAATAAAGGTGCTATCTAGATATTTGGTGCCATTTTGAATAACGTATAATATATTGAGGATGACAATCTTTTGGACAGTGATGATAAATCATGGATTATATTTTTTTATCACTATTAGAAAAAGAGACTCCCCTGCAGGAGGTTTTTTGACTTTGAAGATTTTTTTGATATTATATTTGTAACATTTGTCCAAAATACTGAGAAATATGTCATTCATGACACATTTATTCTTATATTTCTTTTTATTGTTGTCAATATCAGATACATTGCCTTGGTGGCAGATGGTGCAAAGAAAAGCCCTGAATTAATCCAACTACTGGAACTCCACACACAATTCTCTACGATAACCCCATACTCTCAGGTAACGTTAATCATGTGGTTCACAATTATTACATTAACCTTTTCTTAGGGTACCAAAACACTTATTTTTATGTTACCAAACCCTGCATATGTTATGTAGTGAAGTAGATGGTGGAGTGGATGTGATGGCTACATAATTAATGAAACAAATATTTCTATACTACTTGTGCATTTTACCAAAGCCTGTTTATGTTTTATCCAGGGTATCACCATGGGTTAAAAATCGAAAATTAAAACTGAGCATTGTTTAAGCCATGATGGTCTTATAGTTTAGTATGATAGGAAATAAAGCAAGTCATTTATCCCTTTTTATTCCAAAATTAAACACAATGTCCACTTTCATCAACATTATTAAAATTTATCACTCGTATGTCACAGTTTTTGTTAAATTTAATATAGGTGCATGCTCTATGTCAGAAATATGATTTGTTGAATCAGAGAAAAACACAATATCATATTATCTTATTTACATTTCTTTTCTGATTCTCTGAAATAAAATATTTTCCTTTATACAACAATGGAATGACTAATTTCTTTTTAATCCTTGTTTTAATTGCTTGTAGATGTTCTTCCCATTGAGCTTTACCATACTTCTTTACCATATTTGATATGTAATTGTGTATCTATAACATTATATTACCTAGCTTTGCAATTCTCTGTGACAATCTTAATGAATTATAATTTAGTCTGTTAATGTGTGAGGGAAATTATGTGTCTCAATCAATGAATATTTTTCACACAAATCTTTATTGTGTTGAATTTCGTTGTATTTTGTATTCTAAATTTTATTTGTGTTTTGTAAATATTTAATTTCTCTCCACCGTCTTATAGAGCCGAGAAGCTGGAAAGATGATCGAAAAGCCAGTAACAAAATGTGATAGTGCCTGTCAGACTGATACTCATATTTTGGAGCCGAACATTGTGAAAACTTATGAGTGGAATGAGTGGGAACTGCGCCGAAAAGCAATCAAACTGGTAGCTATATTTTTAATTCTTTCAGTTGCATATAAGATATGCATAATACAAACATATCTGCTATACTTATATTTTATTAATCCTATAAAACCCTTAAAACACCATGACTGAAAAAAGCAAACTTTTGTAAAAAAGGAGAGATATATTAAGAACCATACATTATCTTTAGACTTTGTCTCTGTGTCAACATACCGAGTTATTAATGTCAATCCAAATGATGTTTGTTTTCTAACAGGCAAATCTGAGAACCAAAGTGACACATGCTATGCAGACCCATGGCAGCAACATGCGGAGAGACAACGAAACCCAAGTATATTTACCAAAGTGAGTACATCTTTCTTGCAATCATTGCATACATCTTTTCACCAAGCATCTTTATTTTATTTGTTTCTGACCCACTTCAAAACTAAAAGACCTACTTTGAAGAAGAAAGGCTTGATTCTTCATCAGGTAATGCAATGGTGTAATTGATGTAATGGGTCCTGTCGCTGGAGGCAAATTGTGTTATTTTTTCTGTGAAAATGGGCTTGATAACAAATATCTTTCACTTTATTTCTTGGGTAGATGAGCCAAAAACTGGGCTGATAAAATCAAAAATAGGAAGTTAAGTGTCTTTATTGGGCATGTTAAAACCTAGAACAGTTGCAAAATCACATCGATGCCCTGGCAACGTTCAAAATTTAACCTACCCCCTCCACTGCCATGTAACAATAGTAACATGAAACCTTTGTGTAAAAGCACACACGTGCATTGAGTTAAACTCATACTATGAAGAAGAAAATGATTCCTTATCAGGCTACTGAGTTCTAGTCCTAAAAAAAATAAAGAGAAACAATCCCCAAATGATGTTTTCCCCAAACAACCCCATTTTGTTGAATGTCAAAAATAGCAAATGCTGATGAATTTGAACTCGTCTTTCTAGATATGATAAATTACTGTAAACCTGCTATTGGTGATTTATTTCAGGGAACAACACACTCAGACAAAGAAAGACAACTACAGTAACATATCCAAGCCTCAAGTATTTTTGGAAGGCCTGCGTGGTGGAGGAATGTCTGTATCTACTGTCATGACCAAGGTTGACCTCACTGTGGACGTGTCCGAGCCACCACTGGTCAAGGAATACATGGTCAAGTCTAAAAATTAATGATTGCCAATGAAACTAAATTAAATTGTGATATATTATTTTATAAATCAATATTTTAAATTCTATGTGTATTTAACATAGGTTGTGTTTTTACAATTATTTTTATTATCCAGCAATCTTTAGTAACTTCATATTTTAAGAAGATAAAACTCTGTGACGAAACTGAAAATATTAAGACAGCTGAATTGAAAATAATACTGAATTAAAATGAGCAGTGACGTCACGTCAAGTCATTTCTATTTGTTGAACCCAATGGACAGTGGACAAAAGGTGAAAATACATAAAATGATCTCCCCTTGCCAAATTTGACGCTACTTATCATTCTACAAGAGTACGCATTGGGTGTTTGTTCTCATGACAAATAATATTCAATGTTATATCTCTTTGAGGATGGCTGAGAGAAAAAATATGTAAAACACATAATTCCTTAATATTTACTCAGCGCAAAGAGTTTGGACATCAGACATTAGAATATTGATTTTATTGCTTAGGGGATGTTTTCTCTGATTTCATGATATCAAGATGTGTGAAGCCTCCTGCATCATGCATAACAATTTCATTTAATTCTTAAATTCTCTTTTCGATATATTCTGTCTAGTAAAAGTGACAGATTGAGAAGGAGAAACAGGATACAAATAAGACAGTGACCCGCGTAACATGCAGAGATTGTGGAATATTAGTAATGTATTATGCCTAGTTGATTCAAGGATAACACTAATTCAGCTTTTATGTTTATCTCAAACGAATTCATAGTTGAAAATCCTCATCATAAATAAAAAATTTGCTTTGGGTGAATTTGTTATGAAACCTCCATATGGAAACATGCAGTCTAGATTATCAGTGACATGTGGGTTAAACGCACCTGCTTGTGAACTCAAATTGCTTATTATTATTATGCTATAAATGAATAAATAATCCATGTTGAAATCCATCTATGCATCGTTCATGTATTAATCTGCATTATGTGTGTGAGTGACATTGTTTTTCTCATTAGATAAGTTGTTGATTATATATTATTATATTTTTCGTCTTCATGGGTAACTTGCAAAGAGGCAAAATATAAAAGACTTCCTTATTATAATATGGCATTGAGTGGTATAATGAATTCCTCCGAGTCTAACTGGCATGGAGCTTGGCTCATTTAATCAGGAGACAGAGGTTAAGACATTGCACTAACAATGTCAATAATATGGGGTTCGAGTCTGGCTTTTGGCAATGCGTTTTTGCCTTGCGCATGAAAACCAATTCCTATTGCCTACTTTGCGGCGCTGCCATGTGGCTGACGCTTGGGTTAATTCGGTCTTCTTATGAAAGTAACCCTAAACACAAAGTGCCCTTGTGAACAAATTAAAGGCAATTACAAACAAATATGCTGAATCTGATTATCCTAAGGGTATTCACTTTGCCCAAATGAAGCTGAAGCACAATTCAACATCTAACTTGTGACTGTGATATTCTATCTTGCAAGTAGATGCCAAATTGCTGCTTTCATAAATGTTTTCTGGTCGAGGGAAAGATGCAAAATGTGTCCCTCAATTGTCTACTATGGCACAAGCAAAAGAAAGACTAGACCGCCCTGTGTAGTTTGAGACCATTTATAATTATAAGGATAAATGCTGATAGGATGTCATAGGTTAGTGTAAATTCGATGACGAAAAACTAATGCTACATTCCTGATTTTGATTTTACAATAATCAGACACTCTTAACCTCTGGCAGATGTGCAAGAATTCCTATTGGTTTTGTCCATGTTCGACTTTGTATAAATGATCACATGACCCCATCAGAAATACAATAGGTGGGCAATATGTCAGTCTGACATAGTCCAGGATGTTGGAAAGTAGGATTTGGAGTGGAGTGGATAAAACAGCCATTATCTACAAGCCCATCTGAATTAATTGATACTTACTATCAATAGTATAATATCGAACATCCAAACAGCTTCCGGACGTTACCTATTTAAAAAATATTTTTGAATAATCAAACAGCTTCACACGTGCACAAACGTAATATTATCAAGTCTGATATCTCCCATTGTGATCCTTGTATCATTATCTCATGAAGGTGTTGGCAATTTACACATGAAATCCCGATTGTTTCTCATAAACTGAAAAACGATGCTGGAGTTCCAACTCGTAATGACCAGCAAAATTGCTGCTGGCAGAGTGAAAATGATAAACTTTCTGTAGGTATGCTTTATTCTCTCTCCTTTCTTTTGTTTACCATTTATTTTTGACATCTTTCCTGATCTCTTATTTCCTTCTTGTTACTGTAAAATTACTCTTGTCTCATTATCTTAATATTTTTGTACTTTCCACTCTTCCTCTCCTTTTCATTCCTTGACGTGGTACTTTTCTGTCTTAGTTTCCCCACTTTCAGGATAAGGTAGAATGGCTCAAATCTATGATTTAAAATATTACCAATTAGAATCAACATTATTTCGAATAACAAACAAGGAAATACTGAACAAATACATGCATTGTGAATGGCCTTTTAATTCATATCATACAGATCACTTAATTGGGGGAAGAAAATTTCATCATTCATTGCTTAAATTGAAAAAAAAAAAGAAAAGAAAAGAAAGACTAGTTTATGCACTTTATCATTTCAAAACAAAGTCCAAATACTTATTTCAATTTGCAAACACATGAAAACAGTGGCACTAACCAAATCAAGCTGTAAAATTAAAGTTACATTTTTTTTTATAAAAAAGAAGAAAAGATAAAAAAATGAAACAATAAGACAACTGAAATATATGTATGATATTTTAAAACTAAAACCTAGGATGTGAAGGTGATATGGTATGGAGGGATGAAAATAAAACACATTTCAAAGCAGCTGTTAAATTCCAATTTAAAAAAGGGTGAATTCAAGAGAATCATTTTAAAAAGGCTGAGGCTACCTCTCAAGCTTAACCACCAACCTTAAAATTACTTGGATATATTGGCTAAAGATTACAGTTTAACAGTTAATACTGATCATCATCCCATTGATTATAGATACCCAACATAACTATAATATCTTACAACCAGTTAAACATTGCAACAAACAATATCAAAAATAATTTTAAAAGCTTTCAATATATCCTCAATAAAAGTCTCTTTGCATTAGAAAGAAATAACACACAGGCTCAAAACAGAATAACAATGAAAGTAATACCAGGACTAAAATCATTGATGAAAATCTATATTCAAAATTCAAAGGAAAAAAAAAATCCTCATTGAATTGAACCCATTCACAACCCAATAGCAGCACAACTCTCTACGTTACCACGTATAATTATGGTGTGACACACTGGTACATTTGATTGGATGCTAGATATCCATCCATGAAGTGGCAGTTGTTTAATAAAACATTAATAACAATAAATGTCATACTCTTAACACCTTTTGTATTGCACTCTTAATAACTACAATGAATGGCAAAGACACTTTCAAATAATTGACACAATGGATAAATGCTCAGTCAATAAGAACAGATGCCTTTGTACTAAAGAGAGAAAGTATATTCATTGGATGTAGTTTTGAATTGATGTGATGACATTAAGCAAAGAAAAAAACCACAAAAACAAAATAACATGCCTACACACATCCTGGCCGAACAGATTCCCAGCATATTATGTTCCTTAACATTGTTAAGTGCGCTTCGACCCACATCAACATGAAAGTGTAAAGTTAAAATTCAATTTTTGCCTGAACCAATTATAAAATTCCATCAAGATTCGCATTCAAAAACTAACGTGATACCTCTTTACTAGATCCAATCATGAGATAAACACCGCCTCACTCAAATTTCAGGTTTGATTGGGCTTTGTTTTTTTAAACTATAATTTGATATTTGAAAAAATATATTACAAAGCCAAGCTAAAAATGTATAAAGTAAATCGCATTTATACCATGTTATAACATTATATATAGACAAGTGTAGAAAGACTTTTCAAGTAATTTTTTACTTCCATTCTTTTGTAAACCAGATGTTTTAAAATTCATAAAATACATTACATTAAACTAACACTTTAAAACATCATTTCAAATTTCAATAATATCAAAAATTCTCTGAGTAATCTATATAACCCACCAATAAAAATGAAAACACAACCATCCGCCAACAAATATAATAAATCTTATATTCTAAGACATAATAAAATCAACTCTTTATGACATTCAAATTAAAATGAAAAAATATGCTTTACAATAACTGCACATTTTAAAATGTCTACATTAAAAATAAAATAATACAAAAATACAATTGCTACACACAGTAATTCAATGTCCACAGCAGACTAGAATGATAAAAAACCCAATATATTAAATTGTATTTTCATAAAGATTCCTTTCTTGTTAAAGTAACCCCTGAAATATCAAATTCAAAAAATAAATTATTTCATATTTATAATATGGTTAATATTAGCACAACCAAATGAAACTGACATTTTCACATGCCCTAATAAAACTATGTATATATACAAAGCAGTACCATCTTGTAATAAAATCATCGAAAAAAAATTCATTAATATCAATTATCTAAAAACAATTTTACACTAAAATGCAGTAATTGTAAGCTAAAACAAACATTTATATGTGGATTTTTTTTCTTCCCGTAGATAAATTAGCTGAACCGTTACCTTTTGCGACATGAAATAATTAGCAAAACAAACACATATATGTTTATTCAAAATTTAGAGAACTAATTTCACAAAAGATTAGTGGTTTAAAGTATTACCCCTGTTCCTTTTTGCTTTAAATCTAATAGATATGCTTTGTCAGAAGACAAGTGACGGTAATGAAAATGCACCATTGGATAAATATATACCGACCTTCCTCCCCTCCCTCCCAATCTCTCTCTCTAACACACACATAAATATATACACACACACACACAAACAAACACAATTTCCCTGCTCATTTTCCTCCCTCAAGTAAAAAATAATATAAAGATTGTGGAAGATATGCAGCTTATATAAGACAAACTAGTCACACAAAAGCTTTTAAAAGTCTGCTTCAAATATATTATTAAATGACCCAAAAGAATGTGGATTCCAATCTGATGATAAAATGATTTTAAAAGTAAACGACAATAGAGCTGAAGTATTTAACATAGTGGTTTAAGACTGATGCAAAGATATCACTGAATTTCAAATACAAAATTAATTCTGTACAATTAATGGACAGTCTTTGTCAACTTAAAATTACACTTTATACAGATATACATTTTGTCTTTTGTCACTAGATGAGAGAAATACATACTTTTGACAATAAAGAAAGACGAAAAACCAATTTATGCATTGACAACGTAACCATACAAAAAAATAAAAAACACACAAAAATGAAAATGGAAATCAATTTTTTAAATAAAAAGCAAGCCAGACATTTTATAAAGAACTGGCACCGAATTAATGTTACCAAATAAATCGGAAAGAGACAGATGAACATCTTTGGGCAGCACATACAGAAACTGAAGTCTACAGAGAAATTAGAACTTGAATTAGTCAACTAGTAAGATAGAGGGCAAGCAAGGGGGGGTGGCACTGAATTGAATGATATCGTGTCTTTCAGCTTCTGACAGGCAACTGGTGAAGACTTCAATGACCTATGCACTGAGAGGATAGCAGAAAAATGAGAAGTATGGTCAACAAAATAATACTCGTCAAAGAATGTAAAGTAAGAAATGAAATAATTATAAAACGTGAAGCATTCCAACCGTCTACAAGTTTTCTGTGCGATATATAAATACATCTTTTATCCTTCATATCACTTACAGCTTGTAGCACTGGATACATCTATGCTTTCTGACAGCTGTATTTTGAAACAAAAAAAAAGACAATGAAAACAAATTCAATACAATTAACTGTTGCCACGGACAACAGAGTGATCTACTCAAAATTGGATCAGTTGAACTTGTCTTTCAGCCACATTCATTTACTGATCATAGTATTATTAGATGCGATGAAATTCTGTTCAGTTGATCACCTTTTTTTTCTCATATCCCACAGCCATCACCTATCAGTTCATTCCACTGTAGTATCAAAGAATTCATTTCTAAATGGGCAACAGAGAATAATGTTAGATCATGTTTGCATAAAATGAATAAGAAACATTCTAACACACCATGCACTTAAAAATGTAAGGCGCAAAAGGATCTACTTGGATTGTAATTGCATTCATGAGAGTCACAAAAATAAATCATATATACATCAAATATACGAAGCACCATTGAAGCAAAAGATTCTTCAAAATTTAAAGGACTGGATACAGATATGAAGCATTTGAACATGGACGATGAGATATGTTTTAAGCTGACTTCCAAGGCGCTTTCGATAAATTTTTCAACTTGCTTTACCTAGACTAATCAACTAGATTCACTGGGTTTTCAAAGTTTCTGAATGGATGGACATAAGACCATTTTTTCAACAGCATGTAAATAAGAGCTTTTTAAAACACTTGTTAATAATAAAAAATCAAAGCTGTTCTAACATTAAAATATAATTTTTAAAACATGTTCAGTTCTGATTATTATCTTTAAAAATATTCCAAAGCCGATTGATTGGAATTGTGATATGATGGTTTACAAATATCAATGATAAAATTGCAGTATAAATATAAAATTGAAAGTGGATTTTATAAAAATGGATTTGATGAAAAAAAAAAAAGAAGGAATTTCTGACTTTACTCAGGATGTTTTAAAAAACCCAACACTTTTACTATACTCTTGATAATAATATCTTCTCATCTGATAAAGCTTTCATCTCAATACAAAGGGAAATTTTACATTGTGTTAAATTAAACACTCATTTTTTAAGACATCATGGATTCAATCAGAAAACCAAAATACCCCCCCAGACTTATATTGCAGGACTCAAGTCATTCCTCATGCTATCTCCTAACAAAGTGACCTTATATAAACCTGAACTTTATAATGGTCTAGGCTGGAGATGAAGTAATAATCAAAAGGTAAGAATCCATTTGATCTTCACTTTCTTGCCACAGAGCCAGGTGGCAATAACATTTGTTAAAAACACAGGAATCTTTCGTGCAAAACTTATATTTTGCATCATTCTGCCCTACTCGTTTTCATTTACCGAATCAATTTCTTTTCACTTTGCACAGTAGGATTTCCCTACTTTTGACACCTATAATTATTTGGTTTGAGACAGAAAGACAGGACAGTGGATACCTACCAGGTTTATAACAAATCTTCAGCATATAGTTAGCAATAGATTAGAGAGCAATTACGAAATCAACTTGAAAATGACAAAAAAAAATCACTCAAAACCAACTTAGCATGTGCTATGTATAAAACATTTCAAAAATTGCATACTGTTTGTTCCATGATAATGAGAATGAACAACTTTTTAACAAAAGTTCGGACAAATTATAAAGTCATGAACACGTCCAATAGGTATTTGAGATAATAAACAATAAGGCAGTAGATTTTTGGGTGAATATTACATAAAAACATTTCAAAAGAAATCAAGGAAGTAACAGTTTCATCTATAAAAAGGGGGAAAGGATTCATACCTTGTCTGTATTCAAATGTGGGGGGAGAATCAGGAATCAATTTACCGCTATTCAAATATTCCTACTCAAATTGATCTTTTTATGCCAAGCTCTGAACTTGATGTTACATTCTAATGAAAATGTCCCATTTTTTATTTGATGGTGTAAAAAAAAAAAAAAAAATGGTCCATCTTCAATTCAATGAACATCAAATGTACCAACTTCTTAAAAATTTATTTCTAACTGTGCTTATGTCAGCACATAATATTTATTGACTGAAATAATAAAAAGCCATTCCGAAACCTTGAGTTTCCGACTTAAAATGTTATAGTAGGGAGCTACCATCTGAATAATTTTCTTAAAGCTCACATCCCTAAAACAATTTAATTTAAACTCACTAGATCATTTTATTTATCATCTCAAATAGTCAGGAGGTGAGAAATCCACAGCAGCTGTGACTTACTTCATGTATGACCAAAACCCTACACTTTTCAGCAGGTTCACAACGAAAGAAAAATTAAAAATCACTGGAATCATCAGAGCTAGATCAATTCAATTTTCATGGAAGTAAATGAAACATAAGGTGTGGTCAGTAGAGATTCAACTTGCGTTTGACATCATTTCTTTTCCATTCTGCCATGCGGTAGAATCTTTCTTTGGGCATTTTGAACAGTTCATCAAAGTCCTCATTCGTTAAATGTATCTGGAAGGTTTAAAAAAGTATTTTTTTAAATTATATAGAAGGAAAAATCGTAGATATTAATACTTTCTATATTAATGTAAAAAAAATTTCAACCTGCAAACTTTGCAGCAATAACCTTAAAGAGCCATTAAATTTGCATCTCCCAACATTATATAATAATCGAGTGATGTGAACTTTTTTTTCTCAAGATTCGTAATAGAAATATAAAAGCAAAGATCATACATGCAATAAAATGAACATAGGATCATACTAACTGTTTCTTAAAGCTCATATCCCTATAACAATTTAATAAAAACTCACTAGATCATTTTATTTATCATCTCAATTAGTCAGGAGGTGAGAAATATAAATATAACTACAATTTAAAACAGAACAAAATCAGATCTGTATCATTCTTAACAGAAAAAAATGTAACATTAGTCTGGAAAATGACTCGGTGTATGTGTCCAATACATTACAATTATTTGTACAGTGACTGGAAATCCCACAGCACCAGGGTCATTTTATACAGTTATATATTCCTGAAATATTTATCAACAAATTCATTATTATATTGACTATCATCAACTATAACACACATTCACATGTAACACACAACATTAATAACAACGACGATTACCTCTAGGTGATTGATATCCACATCTTTAGGGAGATCGAAGTTTGTGATTTTCAGTCTGTCATAGTCATAGATCTGTTCAAAGGAGGGGGAAAAAATGAGGATTAGTGGAAAGAAGAAAAATGAGAAGAAGAAAAAATGAGGCTCCGTCACTCTTTGGTATCTTGAATATTTGTTGCACATAATGAAAAAGACTGGCTCAATAAAATTCATAATTTTTCAAAGATCAAAACCAAGAGGATGAAAATTTCTGAACATATAAACGGTATTTATTCGGTCACACGTCAGCCCTTTTCACATATTTACTTCTTTAAAAAAGATGATAAACACTCATTACTAAATACAGGGTAACCAAGTCTCTTCCCAAATTGTCATGCAAAATTTTGTTTGACACATTTCCAGTCTTCCCCTTTTCCCATTTCGATTCCGCGACACCTTGTTCACATCTTCTGGTTGGTCCTCCTTTTCCCCTTCATTTTGGCTTTTAATTCATGATATTCAAAACCTGTAAGTTATTTGACAATGTAAAAATATTCTAACTTCTTAACTTTCTCAAGTACCTCATTTGAAGCGGTAGCACTGTTCACTATAGACATTAATTTTTGCAAAGTGGTAAAAAAAATAAAAAAAAGAAGAGAAAAAAGAAGACAAATAGGGATAATTAATTTGCAAATAAAGCTACACAAAAGATAAAAATTGTCTCACTGTTGGTTCAATTTCTGTGTGCCACGTGCTTTTCTGTAATTTCAAGAGTGAGATATTGGGTCCCTCGTAGCCACTGTAGGATGAGTCATGCCTCTGTGTAAAAAGCAAAATACATTACTTAAAAAATTGTCAAAACATTTCGATTTCGAAACCAAACATTCAATATTCTCCATTTTCTGGCAACCCATCAAAACTATAAAAAATGGGAACATTTTCAATTTCAACCAAAATAAAACTTTCTTTCTTTCTTTCTCATTTCCTGTTTGTACTGTTCCTTGTCAAGAAGCCAAATAAAGATAAAGTTGCATCTTGTAGTCCATCCATATCCTTTCAGTTTGGATGAATTTGTGCATCATTGCGCACAGCATCAACTTTCACAAGTCCAAAAAGATATAATGGTATGGCTTCAAGTGTAAACCACTAAATAATGTTACTTGTTTTACACTACAAGCTATACCATTATCTTTATTTGCATTCCTTTTATTCAGATTTTTAGCTTCCGGTAGCCCATTGTAAGAAAGTGTTGATGGATAATTAGCTTTGAAATAAAATGGTAAAACAAAAAATTATTTTCTTAGATGACAGGCTTACCGTTGAAGTGGTGTGTCCGGTCAATGTTGAAGAAGATAAATCTATGGTGGAGAAACAAACAAAACAGCGACTTAGCCTTGAGTCAGATGGGAATTTTTCTCACATATTTACATGTCTAATGCAAAAGTATCGCTAATAGCTTATACATCATTCGAGGCGCTATTTCCAACTGATTACTCATGGTACATTGACATTAGAGAACAACGTAGTATTACATTGGTTAAGAATATATTTTTGGTTGCTGTTCTATATAATATGTAAAATACATCCACTTTAAGCCTCAGGAGTGAGAAGGTAATTTATTCAGTCTTTAATTAGTAAAATTGAAAGCTGGATCAAAGTGTCATTCTCAAGGCAAAATCAATTACACAGAAATTTAAAAAGAATAACAAAAACATTTTCTAAATATGTAACCTATCGGCTCTTTGCTATAGACAAGCATTTTGTAGATACAAAATTGTAATGAAGTAGATTGTATTTTGACATTTGCCATTGTGAGAACCTAACAGACTTACTCGTATTTGGCCTGTCATCAGATTCATCAAATTCATAAAATCTCTGAAAAGAAAATTCAAGAATGCACAAATTATAACTCATGGAAACAAAAACATACAAACAAAACAAAACTTTTATACACATCAGTTTTGAAAGACTAAATTTTAAGCACCTCTTAAAACCAGACTCTATAAAATTTTCATATTATGACCAGTAGGTAACACACATTCACCCACAAGCTATAGGATTGTAGAAAAGCCTACATTCCTTTATATGACAAAATGGACTTGGACAGGACTTAAACAATCTATGTCTAATAACAATGTCATTAAAGACAATCAACTCACAAAGTCATCCCTGGCTCCATATGCTCCGGACAAAGGTAAGGTGGCAGCTCTTGGGGCCATGTAGGAAGGACCATAGCCAGGCTTGGGGGCTGAGAAAAGGAACAGGGTGTGTAAGAATCATTAATTATGCTTATTGGGGTGTCAAATGCCCAGAAATAAAGATTTGTTTGAATGGGTACAGTTAGCAGATTCAGGATATGCAGTGTTCTGAGCAGTTTTTCTCCACATATTCAATCATGAAACATTCTAATGCCATTAAATATTTGTGTTTTAAAAAAAATTGCAACAAATATTTGCAAAATCTTCATCAGTATAAACAACAATTCAAAATTAAATTTTACTAACTGGAAAAATTCAGAACATGAGTAAGAGTAATATGAAAATAATGAAGCAAAACATATTTTTCAAAATCTGTTTGAAACAATATAAAAACATATGCAGCATCTAGATAAAATATGAAACCATATTCTTGTACTAAAGTATTTCAAGAAAAAGATAGTAATGATTGTTGTCGAAAGACAGATTCAGCCACCCTGAGAGTAACACCACATTTACCCCACAACTTGATTTTGTTTTATATACATTGGCTACATGGACCCTAATAAGACAGAATGTTGGAGAAAGATTAAACTGCAATTTAATCATACTTGAACATATGATAGTGTTCACAGGCACAATGAATCTAGATCCTATGTTAGATGCACCCAAATGGTTGATTATAATTTTAGGATCAGACCAATTTCAAAGCAAAGGATAAATGACTGTGTAGTCAACAGGGTCAGAATCAACTTTAAAAAAAAGCATATTAAAATCACTGAAAGCATTCAACAGATGAAGATGATAGTCATGGTAATTCAAAATCATGATTAGAACACTTCTGATCTTTTTTAAAACTGAAGGTGTTCAAGAAAAATAACAAAGATAACAAGAACAAAACCAACCACAAAAACTTTTCATTAAAAAAAAAAAAAAAAATACCAACAAAATACAAAGTGTTTGAAAAGTATTTACCACCCATATTATGATAATGACAATAAAGAGGGATAAACGAGTTTGGTAGTCAAACAGTGACAGATGAAGCTGGTAGGGTAGATAGATGGAATGCATGGAATTAAAGATGTGTACCATTTGTCCTGTAGGTATTTGTTAAGTTAATAATATGCAGAGTGCAAGAGTTAGAAATGTGATTAGGTTTGTCTAAGAGGTCAAATAAACTCAGATAAAAAATGTCAAAGGTCACAAAAATTAACACCGCTCGTTCTTTTACACAATTGGACATAAAAAATGCTGATATAATTCTGTGTTTATGATGCTCGAATAACACTTCTTCCTCCCACATCCCGAACTAATCTTTTTTTAAATTGTGGAGATAAAATCAAGGGCACAGTTATATAGAATTGGAAAACAAATATATACACATGAAAAAACTTACTTGGAAGATTAGCCAATGTGGATGCGGATCTGTACGCCCGGATGTCATTATCATCCCAGGCATAGCGTGGTCTGTCCAAAAACCTGGATGGGGCTGAAATTTAACCATAATATCACAATTAGATAATGGCAGGAATTAACAAGTTGAAAATGTCTGCATATCTTTCTAAGAGGAAAGATCCATCTTTACGGCTTTAGTCTATAATTCATTAGAAGAGAATAACAGGTTGACATAGTTATGCTCATATAAAGCTGGGAAAATACTAATGTCTGTACTCCAGTTAGGCTGATAAGCCATTGTTACAGATGTTTGAAACAATGAGGTCATATATAGACGGGACATTCTCTTTACTTCTTTCAATAATGTAGTACCTTAAGCAATTTCTTCACATAGCATGATCTGCCTCATGTTCCAAGGAAGCTTAAATCCTAAAGCTATTGGTATGTACAAAGTGGTTTTAAACTTGTAAGTTAATTAATGATCTAAAGACTGACCATAAAAAACAGGTTATATTTCACAGTAAATATAACATTGCAAACAAATCTGAAATCTATAGTTTCCTTCACTTACAAGCAAACATGGGAGACTGGAAGCGTGTTCTGTAACGAGGTTCAAACTTAGCACTGGGAGCCCTGGATGCTTTCCACGGATCAAGGGGCTGATGTGGCTTGGCCTTCAGACCCTCCAACTCTCGGTAAATGACCTTACCGATACCACTCTCATCCTTTATTTTGGAGATCTCATGAAGTTCCCTCTGAATTCGGGGATCCTCTGTCACCTCTTCATCATCATCTTCGTCCCTCTCACCTCTACTTCTTCTCCTCTGTCGCACTGCATTAGAAATAAGATTAGATAGGGAACCTTCATACATGTGAAATAGAATAGAAAATAAAACTGAAGAAAATATTTCAAGTACATGTGATCCTTGATTCCAGATGACATAAATCAGAGAACAACACTATTGTTTTTTCTCTACTCCTGACATTCTTTTCCTGAGTTTTCCATCGATATTAAGTTTCACAATTCCAATGTTGGCTAATTTATAATTTCACAAAGATTGAACAAATAAAAATTAGAGCTACTCTTTTAATGCATATCAGAGGCAAACAGTAATCAAATTCTTCTCCATCAATGTGAAGAGTTCACCACAAAGCACAAAAGTTTAGACAAAACTTTGGCGTTGGGACACAAATCCATTGACTCACAAATTTCTGGGAGTATAGCAGCAGGTGAGGCAGGGCCTGGCCAATCATCTCGTTCAATCTTGTCTGGCTCATCTGGCAATTTAGGCTTGGCACTTGGATACATGCTCATGCGTACAGCCTCCAGGTTGCGTAGATCAGCAGGGGATGAACTGCGTCGCACTTTCACCACACGAGTAACAGATGCTGAAATTGGTCGAAACAACTGTATGAGTATATATCATAACAATTGAAGCAAAAATATTATGTATTCTAATCAATGCATTTCATAAATTTGCATAAAGCTTCATTTTTTATATCCAAGATTACATCATTTATTGGACTTACATTGAGCCTTTAAAACATTAGAACATTAATTAAATCAATAAAGTGAGTGTAATACTGAAATGCAGAAAAGCAAAATATACTTTTACTTACTTAATGCTGACATTCCTGTTCCTGAAAAGAAAAAGAAAATATTGATGTCTTGAATTCTGTTACCAAATTTACAATATTCAAAAGTGCCCTACAATTTTCAAAAGTGCCCTAGGTGGTAAAACTTCCTGTAATAGCTGAAAAATGTTAACAACGCTGAATGAATAGTATTATTCTTTAAACAAACAATAGTGTCCAACACTGTAGGCTCATCTCCCGCTTGTCTTAAATTCACAATCAATAAAACCTGTCAGCTCTGAGTTAATCCATGTGTAATGGCCAGGGTGCCTATGTGTTAGCATGCCGGTTGTTTGTGTCCTGGGCACTGTCTGAGGCTGGGCATGAAGCTGGTTCCACCATTGCTTTGCAGTATATATAAATTAAAGTAATTTGGATAAAAAAAATAAAGCACTTCAAAGAGGCATTTACAAATCTGAATACTGTGGTTAGCTCTATCAGGCAATCATCATTTTGACCAGTTTAGAAACTTATTTCTAACAGTGTTTATTCTCTTTGCCTTTCCATTGTGATAACACCTCTCATCTCTCATTTTCCAAAAGTTTTATGTGATAATGCTACAACGTAACAAGTCACAAATCTGTCTGAGATTTATTTCATTCCTTCCTTGAATCACACATGACTAATGAACATAAAAAGTTACTTTAAGACATATATGTTCTAAACTAATATTCAAGTGTAATTCTGAGAATACTTAAGTTTTCATGACAAGAGCCTGCATTCAATCAATCAAAATCTTGACAAACAATTTATATTAATGACCCACAAAGGACAGCAACAACCACAACAAGAGTAAAATACTATACCTTTCTTTTTGAGAAAAGTTGGTGTCTCTTTGGCATAAGTGAAATTGGCTGAGGAAGAAATTGGAAAAACACATTGAAGCAAACGCTTTTTTCTCTTTTTTCTTAATGAAGCATTCTCCTATATTCTAACCAAAGAATGAATTTGGAATGCAACAGGATTGCATCCTTACACACACTTTCATCTCCTTCTAAGAAGATAAAATAAAAAACAAAGAAGTAAGAAAAAAAAAGAGACAGTAGGGGGGTGATAAAATCATTATGTCATATTTTTGATCAAAGGAGAATCTGTCATTGAAATATGGGTTTGCAAAAAAAATAAAAAATGCTTTGTGCATAATAGCCACTATATATTACAATGCTACTAAAGGAGACTTGATCATAAAGACACGCAATTTAGAAAACAGAACAGATACTCATCATAATGGATGACACATTACACAGGTGACTTACGAGGTCTATGGAAATGGGAGCTGCTCTTGGCATCTTTGTCAGTTTGGGCGACACTAGCTTTCTTTAAATGTCCCGTTTTACCATTGTCTAACCTCAAATAGCTTGTGTTATAGAATCGGCCGAAAGTAAGTTCTGACCGTCTTGCGTCCACAGAATCCTGCGCAAGAGACATAAAATAAAACGTTCATATAAGTCACCCAGTCAATGACATAATATGATGGATGCAAAAAGCAGAAAAAATATTTTTAATAGGGGGCTTTAATATTTAATAGATAGGCAAGAGCAGATTGCAGCACATGGAAGGAGCACAGAGCCTGAATATGTGAAAGAGAAATAGGCAGTCAAATATTGCATTAAGCAGCTAGCTTTATTCATTGAAAGATCATTAGAAGATGGTAAAAAAAACCCCCAGAAATTGATGTGATAGGGCAGTCACATGCATATTACAGTATATGGAAGGGGATGAGAGAGAGAGAGAGAGGGGAATGAGAGAGAGAGAGGGGGATGAGAGAGAGAGAGGGGGATGAGAG
>JARDUL010286613.1:0-10421 GCA_030265205.1 Dirona pellucida | reverse complement strand
GTGTAATGTGGCCTCTAGTTTTGGTCAATGTAATAAAATTTGCTGCCTCGTTCTGACCTTTCTGAAGCCTAAGCATTCTGATACTAAAATTCGACATACAACGATGTAGCTCTGATGATCACAATGTTCTAGTAGGTTGGTTGATATGGTTCTAAAAGGTCTGCAAGATATGTTGGAGCTTATCCATTAAAACATTTGAAGGCAAAAGAAAGTATCTTAAAATTAATTCTTGCAGTGATTGGCATCCAGTGAAGATCAATCAGAACAGGTGTAATGTGGCCTCTAGTTTTGGTCAATGTAATAAAATTTGCTGCCTCGTTCTGACCTTTCTGAAGCCTAAGCATTGCAGTAGTCAAGTCTACTTAGTATGAAAAAGACAACAAGCATTTTTGCCATATACCTGTGACTAATAAAGGCTGAAGCTTTGCAATCGATTTCAAATGGAGATTACAACTTAGTGTTGTAAAAAATCTCATGGTAAGATAACAGTCAAAGTATGCACCTAAATTTCTAACACTGTCCTGATTCTCATCAATGCTAGAATCACCCACCCTCATACTTTCAAACCTACTAACTTTTCTAAATAAAATAATTTTAGTTCAATTTGTTGAAGGCCATTCAATTATTAATTGATAAAATTCATGATTCTAAAAAGAAAATAACTTATATACAATTGCGTACCATCCACACATATGTGAAAGTTGATGCCATTAGAATGAATTATATCACAAAACTGAACCCTGTGGCACCCCGAACAGCAATCGACTTTCGTCAGACATAATTTTGTTAGAAACTGAGACCACCTGCGTTCTTCCACATTTCAGAGTAATTGAAACTTCCTTGAGGGAATCATGAATGTGGTTTAATAGAATCATAGTGAGTGGTATATAAATCAAAGCTTAAATGCCATCCATGGAATTATAATTAACAAAAGCACTCATCGTAAACTAGATAACAAATCAAGTCACAATGAGAGTGCTAATCAGTGCTATAGTGGTTGATTAAAAAAATGTATTTTTGTCATCCCTGACCTCAAACCTTTGGCGCCTGTGTTAACACTGTAGAAGATCAACTTTACTTTTTCTTTCTTTCTTTAATTTTCTTGTTCTCAGCTTTCATTCATCTTCCTCACCTTCATATATTAAACATCGTAACTGAGATAAATCATGCATTTATTTATTATCATAACATACTTGTTTTTTAATATTCCTTGAAGATACGTATTTACATATATGTATATTATTCATGTATTATTATTCATTTCAATACCATACTGTGATGCTCCATATCTCATGCGTATAACATACATGTTGTAATTTTTATACACGTTTGTAAAACAAATTTCCCTAATGGGATGAAAATAAAGTATTATCATATCTTATCTTATCTTATTAATGCTAACCTGTTCCTCACAAGGTCAGCAGGGAGGCGTTTGCCCCATGCCCTTCACGCTTTTGACGAGCCTGGTACACTTATTATAGTTATGGTGTCCTCAAAAATCTTATCTTTAAAAATGGTATGCCATGCAAGGATAGTTTGTGGCCATGTCATAGTGGTTGATGAAGCAAGAGTGTGACCTCTGCATGCAGCAGGTCTCATAATCTGAAAGGTAGTGAATGTAATTACATTACTATCTGATGGCCTTGTGTTTATATGACCCCACTGATCAGATTTATTAAAGTTTAAACCTTAATAAAAACTTACCAATCCGAACACCTGGAGGGTCTGTGACTACATAAATTGGTAAGTCTGAAGGAAGTTGTTGTCGTGATTTCTTTTCATCTATTTGCAGTTGAAAAGCAGTTTGTTGAGCGGTATCTGTGGCAGTGATGACGACAATATCCCAGAAAGGTTTTTCACAAGCATCTTTTGGGTTACCTATTTTGGAGCAAAAGAAGTCTTTGGTCACTTTCCAAGGCATTTAATAGTTTAACAAGAGAAAAAATGTGAGATTTTTTAATTTTTCAAAACAGTCATCACATAAATAGGTGCTTATTTGTTGGGATTTTTTTTCATTACATAAAAAGACAGCGAAATGAAAGAAAGAAAGGAGAGGAAGAGGGATAAAAAAGGGAAATATAAACAGAGGAAAGAAAAAGAGAGAAAAGAAACAATGGAGGGGGAGGGGGTGAAAGGGTGTGGGGACAATTTAAAAAAAGGTGGTGGAGGGGGAAGGAATTACATCTGTATGAATCTGTATCTGAATGAATACTGGAGTAGACTCTTTGGAGAGTATAATGACTCCAGGGTGGCGGTATCTAAGAAAATGTGGGTCATCGATATTGCAGTTGCAGCCAGCTGGCGCAAACACATCTCACACATCTACTTGGTGCAATGCAGGACACACTTATTCCCACTGAATAAAGTTTGTCCACATTATTAGATTGGTTGGGGTAGTTGAAGTCACAAGGCAAAGGCATTTCAATAATCGAAGAGACTATTCGCCCACATAGATTTGGGGCGAATAGTTTTAGCACTATTCACCCACATAGATTTGGAAATACACCTATATAAATTGTAATTGTGCCGCCATTGTAACTGGTTCTGTGGTGAAGTGGTTATCACGTCTGCTTTACACGATGAAGGTTGCGAGTTCAAACCTCGCAACCTCCCTTTTTTTAAAATATAATCTTAATTAACACACTCTGTTGAACTCATCAGATCTGTTTCATCAGAGTATTTTTCCCTTATTTGGGCCATTTTATTTTATTTATTTAATAATATAGATAGTTTCCAAAAAGCTGAAATGAAGTTACTATTAGCATCTAATGTTATTATGACCATTATCATTGTCAATTATTATTAATATTATTACTATTATTATTATTATTATTTTTTTTTTCTATTATTATTATCATTATTAATTAATTATTAAAATAGATAGTTTCCAAAAAGCTGAAATAAAGTTATTATTAGACTCATTGTTAATTATTATTATTATTATTACTATTATTATTATTATTATCATTATTATTATTATTCATAATAATAATAATAATATTATTATTAATAATAATAATAATAATAATAATAATAATAATAATAATAATAATAATAATAATAATCCAGAATTCAGAATAGCACATTTCACCTTCAACCCAATCTTTGTTTTACTTACATGATTGTTCCTATTCCTTGTTGAAACGTGGCTGTTTTGTATATAATTTACATGATATCTCGTCTATCTTATCATATCACTTTCACTAAGCATAGAAATAGAGTATGAGTATGAGGGGGTCTACTAATCTTACCTCGCAGATATTTGTATTGATCCAACAGATTATTCATGTAAGCAGTGATTTTCGGATGCTTGTTTGTGCTTGTCATTGTCGTCTAAATTTTCTCAAGTTATCAGAATCAACAAGGGTCTTGTGGGTCTCCTTTGGACGTTGACGTTGTCATTTGCCTTTACTTGAAATTTGTTTCACAACCTACTAACTACTCCTCACTCCTCAGTAGTACTATTGTAGTTTGAGGAGTTTAGTATTCGCGGATCTCTATTGCTCGGAAATAATTTAGATCGTTGTTTTTTTCCCCCCAGGTAATAATGTATTCTTCAAAGCATTCAATGATGAACATCTTCCTGGTGAAATCCTTTTAAAAGAAATTACATGCATGTTTCTGTGGTGCCTGGAATAGGTAGTCTGCTTTTTTGGGTGGTTAGTTTTGATATTGCATTTACTAAGAAAGTCTATAACCTCCATGGGAAATACCCATCTAAATTTGGTGATTAACAGTAGGTCATGAACCACGGAAGTAATTCTCTCCATAGGAGATTCCCTCGACCTCAATACCGTTTTAGAATGAGGTCGTCGTTGCAATAAAAGTCGACGGATCATTGGAGTATTATTGGAACACCTTCTTAAATATACAAATATTGTCCAATCGGAAACGGGCCAGTAATGTCACAACGCATGCGCCCTTCCTTAACTTGTGTTGTCTTGCTGCAGAACTCGGCTTACGACTTACGTGCAACAGTCCACTGTTGTTGTTTTGATTCTTGAGATAAACAAAATGTTCTGAAATTAATCGGAAATGTAATAATGGTAAGGACGTTTTGAGAATAGAAGTATATACAATGACAGCGTTGGAATTCTCAATAAAATTCATGGAAGTTTTGTCAGTTAAGACTTGAAAATCAAGTGAAATTCGCTTGACGACCCGTTTCGTTTCTCAAGTTTCTCTGACAATCAGTGACAAGGCGACAAATTTTTGTTATTCCTTCTTCTTGGCAAAACTTTTTTCTAAATTTATATCAGTGAAGGCATTTAGTATCGCTGATTTTTATTTAAGCTATGATTTCCAGAGTATACCTAGACCAGACAGATGTTCTAACGTCGGTCAAAACGAGTTGTGAGTGACATTCAATGTTGAATTGAAATGAAATTGAAAATGGCACACATTCTCGATTCTCATTAAAAATGACATCATGATGCTTTCTCGGCATTAATAAGATTAATAAGAGTGGGTTCCCAAATCTGTATCTGTATGAATACTGGAGTAGACTCTTTGGAGAGTATAATGACTCCAGGGTGGCGGTATCTAAGAAAATGCGGAGCATCAATATTTGACAATATTGTAGCTAGCTGGCGCAAACACATCTCAATCTCACACTTACTAAACTACTTATCTACTTGGTGCAATAATACTAATGCTCGACATACTTATTCTTATTCCCACCGAATAAATTTTGTCCATCATGCGGAGATCACAACAAACATGTCCTCAAATACAAATGCTTGGGTAGAAAACTGCTGACCTTGTACTTGTACGTGTATGTCAATAAAAATAATTATAGATTATAAATTATAGGAGGAAGACTGTTTAAATGCTAATAAACGGCTGAGTCTATATGCACTATATATATAGTAGTATAGTGTTTCTGTCCAAATATTGCTATACGCACTATACAATGGTGTTTCTGTCCAAATAGTGCAATACGCACTATATAATTATTATAATATATAGTTTTCTGTCCAAATATTGCTGTACGCACTATATAATGCTACTGACCTCTACCCCCAATATATTCTCAATTGAACTTATCTAGCAACATATTTTCTTGCCGATATTTCATTAGTATCTGAATTTTACCAAATGATATGTATTCAAGTCGGAGGTGTGTGTGAGAGAGAGAGAGAGCACAGGAACAAATCTTTGCCGTTTCCATTGGACAATCATTGCAAAAGCCACACTTTAAACATGAACATAAAGGCAATTTGGACAGAAACACTATAAATAGTGCGTGTATAGCAATATTTGGACAGAAACACTATATATAGTCTAGTGCGTATAGACACTCCCCTAATAAACTGTGTCCAATTGTAAATCAACTGTACTGTGCTGTATTCATTAATATTTTTTATAGGAGTCATATGTGGGGTGAGGCTTAGTCCTAGTCCTCTTTGTTTTGTGGGCTTGGGAATTGTTTACAGTAGTCCCTGTGCGTTGTCGAGAAGAATGATCAAAATCAAACACATCATTGTATAGATTATAATAGAGATAGAGTACTGTTTGGCATTTCCGACCTCATAATATTTTTCAATTTCACTTTGAAAAAGTTCTAACGCTAAACTCTGACCGTAAGACCCTAACCACAACCTGATTACGATTACCATGGTCCTTCGATACTGATTATATAGCACTGTAGCCCTCCCCTCCCACGTTCATCACCTTCTGTTTTTTAGTTAAGTAATTTCCATATATAATTAATTTTTCGTTGCACAAACCGGGGAGTCAAGAGCAGACAACGAGGCCATTCTGCACATCAAAAATCTATTTATAACTGTTTAATACTGATAAATTCTGATGTTTTATACCTATTTACTTGATTTTTTAAATGCATTTTATTAAAACGAAATTTTGAAAACAAATAGATAAAAAAGCTTTCTTTACATTTTTGTGGCATGCGATCGATATCCGTAAGTTGTTTCAGACTTTTTTTTTCAAAGGTTGTCACTTAGATGTTCCTACAACATACTTCCAGTGGCAGTTGCTGCCACTGTCTTGTTGACATTGATGTAAATTGTTACAAGATTGACATTCATACAACTAATCACTTTCACAATCGTCAAAATGAAAACTATACTAATATCTTTTATATTGTCAGAAGCTTTTTTAACAGAAGTTTCTTTTTCATTAAAATGAATTAAAAGTTTGAAGATTATATTAATGAATTAATATTCCATGGGTGATCAGCTAAAGAAAGCATTTGTCTATTTTTACAATTTCAGAATTCAGGAGATACAGGTAAGTTAAATTCTTCTTAAAACATTGTCGCTCACTCTCTTCATTCAACATTGTTTCATGACAATTTTAGATTTTATTTCTCATGATTGCAGACGAAGTGTACTGTATTTAATCATTCTTGCATTTTTGTCAAAAAGTTTAAATCTTTGCTTTTTTAGATTAATTTTTTTTTAAACCTAAGATCTGTGTGTATCCTTTTACAAAACTTTGGTCAAAAATTAGATTTCTTTTCCATTAATTAGATATCAAATTGCAATTTCTAAATGTAATTTATCCCATGGAATCTATAAAATCTATTTTTAAAAATTAATGAGTTTATAATTTGACCTGTTATATATTTGTGGTTAAAGGTCAAGACTTGGAAAGTGGAGAAAAGTAAATTTATATGTTCTCTTCAAATTCTTATATAACTAGTATCTATATATATATATAACTTTCCTGTTAAAAAAATAATCAATGGTTTGGTTTGTTTTCTGCCGTCTATTTTTGACATTGTTTGTTTTGACAGATAGTCCAGTAAGATTATTATTATTTGTATCAATCAAGCACATTATATTAATAACAACATATATTTTAACCACAAGGAAATGTATTTCATATATAATAATAATAATGTACATTTATATAGTATAGCGCTTATTCACGATCATCACCATGCTCTAAGCGCTTTACAGTAGAACATTTCCCTCTGGAAAATATATGTTCAATATTTCATCTAAGTATTCTTTATTTTTAGATTGGAGTGCCTTGAGCCTTGGGGATGGGGATGATTCAATGCTGAATTCTCTCCAGAAGCAGGAGGTTGCCTCAATAGCATCTGTGAAATCAGACCAAGCCTTTGATGAGAGCAATCAGGTAATCTGCAAGTAATTTGAGTTTAGTAATAAAGTGTTTTAAGTGGTAATGTGAGAGATATATATATAGTATGTTTGTTTGTTTATCAAGTCCCCTTTATACCACAATAAGCAGTGTAGGGGCCAGCCATATGTCAAGCTCTGAAGTGTGCACAGGACAAATGGAGTTAAATCCATGTCAATGAGGACTTACACACCAGTCATCACCTAACACGTGGCTAGAAAGACTGCACTAAGAATTAAAGACGAGCATGTGGTGAGCCCACTGTGTATATTATATATAATGTAGATTCAAAATAAGACATGGATTTCAAATGGGCACCAGTATCGTCATCTAGGCTACATTCTCAACCTTTTCCCTCTTATATATGATTCAGACTGAAAAGCCTCCTCGTTAGCTCTATACTCTATTTATTTTTATAAATCTATGGTACCAATTTACAAAAAATCCGCAACAAATACAAATGTCAACTTATAACAATGAAATCAACACAAAAAAATAGAAAGATGTTTGAATCTTATACTCAACCTGTGTATCAAAAACTGTTTTAACAGTGATTTTCTAGCAATAAAATTAAAAACTATGAAAACTGATCACTAAAAATAAGCCTACTACTAAACTAGAACCACTTTCGCTTGGGATTATGAAATCTAGAATCACCCTCCAGGTCATCAGGATTATTATCATTAATGTAGATGTTCAAAGTCAATGTCAATATCACTTCCACAATCAGAATTGCCTTCTTCCACGTTATTTTCTGTATAAGTGATCAATTCAAGGCGTTGAAATGCCATTGTTGTATATGACGAAGGAAGCAAAAGTTACAAAATTCTGGCTGATCATAACAACCCAAACAGTTTTAAACGTGGTGCTTCTTTGGTTATCAAAACCAGTAATTGGGCACACAAACACCCACTCAAACCATGTCATAAAGGCAGTCGTATTTGCCTGCAAAAGGAAATTCGGGGGTTAAAATTTCTGGTGGCAACACAATGGAAAGGGTTAATTGACACAAGATCACCCCGCAGGTCTATCACAGTACAATTGTGGTATTTACAGGCAACCACTGTCACAAATAGCTTCATTCTCAGGTTTATATGAAGATCTTGCTCAAACGTCTTCATCTGAACAAAAACATGTCCTCCTTATCCCTCTATAACTGACTAAACGTATAAAGTTGCTGTGATCTTCATGGGCTGGATTGGAATGGTAGGTAAAAGCTCATTTCATTGTCACTCACGCAAAACCAACTGAACAGCAAATCACCTTTTCATCGCAAACAGAAATAAACAAATACACAGAAGGGTAGGGATTTACAGTGCCGAATTTAAGCAATGCACCACCTACATTTATTGGAAAATGAGCGAGTGGCATGCATCAGCGAGTGGAGGTTCAAACTTTGAATACCTGACTTCAGTCATCAGTCATTTTCAAATATAAAGACATGCAGTGAGCACAGAAACAGAGAAGACACATTTCTCAACGTATCTAACAATTGAAAACATCACATGATAATCCTTATTAATTGTTATTGTGTATTACGGGGAGGAGATAATAACTTGCTTCATAGCTAGTATTGGTATTCATCAAAGTGCTTTAATACAGAGAGGCCATAATCTCATTATTTTCTCTCTTTTTTCTCTCTCTTTTGATTATAACATCATGTTTTGGTCTCTGTTTAGGGCGATTATGACCTTTGTAACTCCCTGGGTTTGTATGATGGCTATGACAGTTATAATGAAAGTGGCATAAGCACAGACAATGAAGACCTTGATACTAGCCTTTTGGAAGAGGAGCTTTTCAATCCTGATGACAGCTTGTCCAGATATCCGTATGCAAACAGTAGGAAGGATGGGATGGGTAAGTTGTTTTGGTTTGGTTTTTTTCTTTTTGGCTTAGTAGCAGTGTGTATGTGTGAACAGTAATGGAGAGGGTGGTTTTGGTTGTGATATTACTGTACAGAAAATAAAAATGCAGTGATTTTTACCATATTTTAACTTCATCCTGGACTTTCTTTGAATGCTTGGGTGATTGTGGTTTGTTGGGATTTTTTTAATGTGATTTTAATGTTGCCTTATGCAAATCTGTGAAAAAAGAAAATTGAAAAAACATATTGTTAAATTTGTGCTCTTGTTTAAAGGACCATATTTGAATAATTGTATCGAAGGACATGTTTTTTTTATTGCATCATTTTATGTCAATGGAGAAATTTAAAAAAAGTAAGACATCAATGTGTGAAGGTGCGTTATGATTTGATTTTGAGGGGGTAAAAAGTATATATATAGTACCATTTAGGACTCGTTAAAGGATTATAAAATGTTTTAAATTGATTTTGTGGAAATTAATTTCTTGTAACTGTTGCTGATACTGATACTATTTCTGCCTTTTGAACAGCGACTTGTGAAAGATGTGGCTCTGTAGGGGTCAAACATGCATTCTACTCCAAATCCAAGCGGTTTTGCAGTCTTTCGTGTTCTCGTAGCTTTGCCACACATCAACGAGAAGGGAAACCTCTAAACCCAAAGCTGTCTCCTGCTGCGAAGAAGGTAGGCTGTGGTGAACAAATAACTTCACAACGGATCAATTGTGCAAAATGAAAATTATTAGTTATGTTCATGTATAAGATTTATTGGAACTTCTTTATCTTTTGTGTGTGTGTGTCTATGGATTGTTATAATTGTTTGAAGACAGTGTACTTTCTTGAATTAATCTAACAGTTAAGAGGTTTGTGTTTTAAGTTTAAGGTACGTTGAATCCTAGTCTCATCTGTAGCCATCAGCAATTTCATCCAAGTTTGCTATTGTTATTCATTGTTACCTCCCATTTCTATCTGAGGTGGAACTTTGTTTAATTGATAACATAGTATGGTGAAACATATTTAGCTGCTTCATTGTGCTTTGTGTGAATGCGTTTTAAAAAGGTTGATTATTTCTCAAGCTTTGTGGTCATTTCAATCTTGTTTTAAATGTTATTTATATTGTTACCCCTCAAGCCCTAAAAGGGAGATGGTCACAGATATATGTATTTTGGGGTTTATTTTTGTGGGAGAAAATGGGTATTTAAAAATCAATTCAGATCTATAGCTTTGCATGATGACTACACCATTGGGGAAATCATGATTGGTGGTATAATATAATTGATAGAGATTAGAGAGGTAAATTTGTGTCAAGGAAAGTAAAAAAGAGAAAATTATCATCTTATTTTAGTCATTGATTGTTTTTTTGGTGTGTGTATTTTAGGGTAAACCTGGAGCGAAGAAGATCAATCAGAAAAACCAAAGTCTGCTTCAGTCATCATATAGAGGAGGTGAGTGTACT